>MU723523.1:93137-126662 GCA_026770625.1 Nicotiana glauca
AGCGGTAACACCCCAATCCCCAGCTGAAAAGTAATACAAATGAGAGAGTCTTATCGGTGAAAAGCTTCACGGGCACCATAAAGCGATGAAAGCTGAGAGAAAAACCAAAATGAGAGAGGCTTGATAGTGAAAACCCTTCGGGCACTACAAGTCGAATAAGGGTGAGAATCAGATGGGAAAGCCCAAATTAAGATTGTGAAAGGCGAATTAACGACGAACGATAGGCTACATGTGCATGTCATGGCCATTAGAGTTGGTATCTGCGTTTGATAAGTTTTTATAGTTTTTCTTGTTAGAGAGTCATCTTTTTCCTTTGTCTTTTATTTCTGTTCCATTTATCTTACTCCTTTCATCAAAATTCCCCAACAGAGTCTATTTGGTCAAGACAAGTGAGAAATGACTTCAAAATTTGCCATCAGCTTTCCAATTATACAAGACGGGATCTGATTAGTACATCCAAGTGGTATAATCTAGGAAGGAACGAGCGCAAGGCCAGTGTCAAGAAGGATATCCCCAGCAAAAGGAGATTGACAAAGGGATGGACCAGTGTCAAGAGGGATATCCCCCGCAGAAATCAAAGGTTGTAGACTTCAAAGCCAAGGCCCATGGACAAATCAATAAAAAAATAACGCGAAGAGCGATGTGCATGATTTGGGAAATTTATATGAGACTCAAAGGTCGGGGAAATGCTCATTCCCGAGCTACGCCACAAAAGAAGAGGGACATCCCCAACAGAAAATGGTATTTTCAGTGACGCGGATGAACGAAAAAAGTGGGTTATCACCAAAACATTGCAAAATCTTCCAGGGGAACCAGCTGTCATGAAAAGATACAGGGTCAGATAAGAGGATAAAAGTGGTAAACAACGGTGATAGGTTTGTGAATAAGGAGTCGTCAAGAGGGGCGGAAGTTATCGGCCAAGTTTCAAGATGGCCAGACGACGCAAGGCAGGGCAAGTCATTCTAAGACCAGCGGGAATATCATCCCCAGCAAATAATATCATCCCCAACAAGTTTTGGTAGTGTAATGGAACACAGAGCAGGGAAGGAGAAAGGAAAAAAACCATCCCCAGCAAGAGTGGCACAACCACTCACCACGTTTTAAACTAACAAATTTTCTTTGAATTGAAGCAGGTAAAGGAAATGGCATTGATGGCGGAAAGACATGCCACAAGGAAGCTTATCAAACTAGGGCAGAAAATTTTTCTTTCATTTTGAAAATTTTCTGTAAGTCAGGTATCCAATTAGGGAAGAAGAAAGATAACAGCCAGTCTTAAGGGAAGTGGTCTTTGAACCAGTGTCATCCCCAGCAGTGTTGAAAGAAGGAAAACAACAAGTTTTAATGAAAGAAGTTGTATCCCCAGCGGACAGAGCAAAATGGTGAAACTTGTGTTCAGAAAAAACAAAAGGCTAGTGTCATCCCCAGCAGTGTTATCCCCAACAGCTTTCAGAGGAACGAAATGCAAGTTTTGAAGGAGGAATATAACATAGTTTAAAAGAGAGAGAGAGAGAGAGAGAGAGAGAGAGAGAGAGAGAGAGAGAGAGAGAGAGAGAGAGAAGAAAAAGGAAAGAAGAAAAGGGATTCTCCAGCAGTGTTATCCTCAACAGGGTTATCCCCACCTGATAACATTTTATCCCCAGCAGTGTTGAGAGAAAATAAAAGTTTTGAAGGAAGTAGTTTTGAAAAAAAAAAGAGAAAAGAAAAGGATTCCCCAGCAGTGTTATCCTCAACAGGGTTATCCCCACCTGATAACATTTTATCCCAGCAGTGTTGAGAGAAAATAAAAGTTTTGAAGAAAGTAGTTTTGAAAAAAATAGAAAAAAAAGAGGAGATTCCCCTAGCAGTGTTATCCCCAGCAGGTAAGCAAATAATTTTCCAGCAGTGTTATCCCGAGCAGTTAAGAGGGAACACAACACGAGTTTTTGTGGGAAGCAATTCTAAAAAATGAAAAGATAATTCAAGTTAGAAGGAAATGGTTCAGGAAGTAAAGGGGAATGATGGCAATACGATTGAAGTTTGAAGTTTTTGTTGAAGTCAGGAGCCCGCCTGGAGAACGGAGGTGTTATATTTTTAGTTGTTGAAGTCAGGAGCCCGCCTGGAGAATGGAGGCGATATCATTTTAAGTTGTTGAAGTCAGGAGCCCGCCTGGAGAACGGAGGTGTTATATTATTAGTTGTTGAAGCCAGGAGCCCGCCTGGAGAATGGAGGCGTTATCATTTTAAGTTGTTGAAGTCATGAGCCTGCCTGGAGAATGGAGGCGTTATCATTTTAAGTTGTTGAAGTCAGGAGCCCGCCTGGAGAATGGAGGCGTTATCATTTTAAGTTGTTGAAGTCAGGAGCCGCTTGGAGAACGGAGGTGTTATAGTTTTAGTTGTTGAAGTTAGGAGCCCACCTGGAGAATGGAGGTGTTATCATTTTAAGTTGTTGAAGTCAGGAGCCCGCCTGGAGAATGGAGACGTTATCATTTTAAGTTGATGAAGTCAGGAGCCCGCCTGGAGAATGGAGGCGTTATCATTTTAAGTTGTTGAAGTCAGGAGCCCGCCTGGAGAATGGGGGCGTTATCATTTTAAGTTGATGAAGTCAGAAGCCCGCCTGGAGAATGGAGGCGCTATCATTTTAAGTTGTTGAAGTCAGGAGCCCGTCTGGAGAACAGAGGCGTTATCATTTTAAGTTGTTGAAGTCAGGAGACCGCCTGGAGAACGGAGGCATTATCATTTTAAGTTGTTGAAGTCAGGAGCCCGCCTGGAGAATGGAGGCATTATCATTTTAAGTTGATGAAGTCAGGAGCCCGTCTGGAGAATGGAGGCATTATCATTTTAAGTTGTTGAAGTCAGGAGCCCGCCCTGAGAATGGAGGCGTTATCACTTTAAGTTGTTGAAGTCAGGAGCCCGCCTGGAGAATAGAGGCGTTATCATTTTAAGTTGTTGAAGTCAGGAGCCCGCCTGGAGAATAGAGGCGTTATCATTTTAAGTTGTTGAAGTCAGGAGCCCGCCTGGAGAATGGATGTGTTATCATTTTAAGTTGTTAAAGTCAGGAGCCCGCCTGGAGAATGGAGGCGTTATCATTTTAAGTTGTTGAATTCAGGAGCCCGCCTGGAGAATGGAGGCGTTATCATTTTAAGTTGTTGAAGTCAGGATCACACCTGGAGAATGGAGGCGTTATCATTTTAAGTTGATGAAGTCAGGAGCCCGCCTGGAGAATGGAGGCGTTATCATTTTAAGTTGATGAAGTCAGGAGCCCGCCTGGAGAATGGAGGCGTTATCATTTTAAGTTGTTGAAGTCAGAAGCCCGCCTGGAGAATGGAGGCGTTATCATTTTAAGTTGTTGAAGTAAGGAGCCCGCCTGGAGAATGGAGGCATTATCATTTTAAGTTGTTGAAGTCAGGAGCCCGCCTGGAGAATGGAGGCGTTATCATTTTAAGTTGATGAAGTCAGGAGCCCGCCTGGAGAATTGAGGCGTTATCATTTTAAGTTGTTGAAGTCAGGAGCCCTCCTGGAGAATGGAGGCGTTATCATTTTAAGTTGTTGAAGTCAGGAGCCCGCCTGGAGAATAGAGGCGTTATCATTTTAAGTTGTTGAAGTCAGGAGCCCGCCTGGATAATGGAGGAGTTATCATTTTAAGTTGTTGAAGTCAGGAGCCCGCCTGTAGAACAGAGGAATACATTTCATGTCTTGAAGTCAGTAACCCGCCGGAAGGCAGAAGGTTACACCAGAAAATCCCCAGCATAAATCCAAATTCAGAGATCAGAAGGAAGGCGACAGTGGCCTGAAGAAGGTAGTCCAGGTTGCGAAGGAAAACCAATTCGAACCTCCCAAGAAAGGAAGAAGCAGTCCAAGTTCGGCAATCAGACGCCTACCTGGAGAATAAGAGAATTCACTTCAGAACACAATTCAGGTTAGCAACAAAAGAAGCTTGCCTCAAAAATGCGAGTTAACAGTCCGAGATGATCAACAGAAGTTTGTCACAATAAACAAAAAGGAAAAAAAGAGAAAGGCAAGAAGTCAATCCAAAATGCAGAAGTTGATGAAAGATGGGGTTGCCCAAGACATGGTCAAGGTCACAAGAACTGCAAGCCCCGCCCTGACCCGGAAAACCGAAGAAGGATGAACTAGCACCTATAACTAGCAAGTATCAAGGTTCAAATTCAGAGTCCACATGAAGCACCAACCAATACTCAAGATCAAGCTTCAGAAGATTCATAGATAGGAATCTTGTAACTAGTAGCTGATAAGCCTAGTTAGTCTTTTTCATGTTTTGATTTTGATGTAATAGCAGGACCGCGGACCAGAACCTTGACGGAACGGAACCTCGACTGGCTCTTCACCTCAGTATACTCCATCGTCTCACTCACCTCTGAACTACACGTGGCCTGATTCCTTTATAACCAAGGATATGTAGGCAGCTCAGATACCAGGGCTCGGTCACATTCTCTTCCTTTCCTTTAGTTTTAGTCACTCCAAATAACGGTCGGGTCAAAAACATGTCTAGTCGTTCTTTGTCAGAAAACTCTTCGTGTTTCCAGTCAAAGTGGGGCAGCTGTAGACGTGTGATTTTTGACCCTCCCCAAGAATTTTCATATTTTTAGCGTAAATATTTAATTTAGGTCTAGTATAGCTATTTCAGCTAAATTTTTACTCTTTTACTTTATTTTTGTCACAAAAATAAAAAAACACAAAAAATGGGCGCATATTACTCTATTTTAATCATGTATTAGATATTCTTAGAAGGATATGTTCCTTTGAACCTATTTTTATTTTAATCTTTAAAAAATACAAAAAAAATAGTACCTTATTTTTTATCTTTATATAATTTCGAAAATACAAAAATAGTTTCATTAATATTTTGTAGTCATTTTAATCTTTAAAAAAATACAAAAATAGTACTTTATATTTTATCTTTATATAATTTTGAAAATACAAAAAAAATAATTTCATTAATATTTTGTAGTCATTTTAATCTTGAAAAATACCCAAAAATAGTTTTGTTTTAATTGTCAGTCTCATTTTAATAGTTATGTTGCCTACGTAGGATTAATTAAATAAGATCGTATTTTTATTCTCGGTTGCGGGGAAAGAATAACATTTGGATTCAAACGATCCATTTTAGGCCCAATTTTCGGACCTAGCCCAATACCCATACCCAGGCCCAATAACCTAAAGCCTAAACTAACCTACCTATAGACTACACTAAAGGGGCTGACACTACATGGATTTTGGAGGGGGAGAGGGACTTAGACACATTTTGAAGACACATTGAAGGGTCTTCTCTTCATCTTCTTCCTAAACAACAAGAGAAGAACCCTAGGTGTACTACAAGAAACCCTAACAACCCCAAAACACCATAGCCACCACACACGCACACATAGTCATCTTCTCCACCCAACTGCCCGCCCTCATATCCGTCGGACTCGCCGGAAAACCACACCAGTCCAGCTCCACCAAACGACCAGCTCCACCGGTCCCTTCACCACAAAGCTCATCTGGAAACCCGTCGCCACGAACCAGAGCAACCACCACGCTGCTCCATCTTCGACCAGCCCCCAAACGTCCAGCAGCGTCGCTAACCACTCAAACGACCAAAACAACCCTCCATCTTCGCCTGCTGCTTCGTCGTCTTCTTTCTCCGTCGTCGACCAGCGACGCCAGTCAACCAGTTCTTCGACCACCCTCATCACCTGCGTCCCCCACCCCAGAACATGAGCTTCACCTTCCTTATATCTAAGCAGACATGAGAGGACCCTAGGACCTAGGATCTCCGTCGTTACCAGTCCACCGGCGGCCACGCGCGTAGTAGCTCTTCCCGTCGCCATCTTACACCAGCGACCCCTGAACTTCTTGCTTCTTCTAGTTCATAACATCCCGTTTGAGACCTGTTAAGTTCTGGGTTTTGCTCGATATGGTATAAAGCCGAGGTGGACGTTCGAATGCTTGAGGTCGCCTGCGAGGTCCAGTTTGAGTCCCGGCGAGTTTGAGTCTATTGTCGTTCATTGGCTTCCGTCCGAGGTTCTGTTTCTTTCTTCGTAAGATATCTGCTGCTTTTTGTTTCCATGCCAAAGTTTATCAATTCATGAATGTTTTCAGTTGCAATAATGCTTTTGTTATGATGCGCACTAATTGTTTTTCTATAGCAGCTTGCTTATAATTACTTCAGTTTGGGACTTATTTCTCCTATAGTTGGAATCACAGTGCTAAATATTCTAGTATTCTACCATTGATAGTTGGAATCACAGTGCCCTTTTGATACCTCTTTGGATGTCCTCATTTATATGAAAATATAATTTCTCATGCTATATGTTTCGTTCTCACCATGTTATGTAAGTCTTATAGATGAATTTGGTTTATTTGATTTTATAAAACGTGTATTTTGCCTTTGAGTTATGAGCATGTGGCATTAATCTATTGTTATTTTTTTTTTAGATTGAATTAAAAATCAGTGAGTACTAGTGCTAAGCCTTGGGTTTTTAATTGGAATTAATAGAAGTTGGGTTTAATAGTGGCGTGATTTGTTAGTGGCTATGGGTACTATTTCCGTGGCATGGTTACGATGTGTGAGTCTCAATTCGGGGGTGCATTTCATGTAACCCGATTATAACGACCCGGGATAATCTTAGCGAATAAATTAGGATTTCTCTTTTTTAGAGATAAATAAAGTAGAGAACCATAGTTGCTTTTAGGTTGGCCTTTTAAATAAAATAAATGAGACGAGCCTCGCCAAATAAAACGCACAAACCGCGGGGCCCTCGATAAATGGTTATAATAAATACTTAGATTTCGGGACGGGCCGTTTAGCGAACTTCGCGGCCTTCCCAAAATAATAACGCGTTAGTCTCTTTAGGCGCGTTCTTTAATAATTTTACCTTTTTAAATTCGGGTGTGCATTTCATGCGACCCAAATCCAAATTCCAAAACGTTGAATTAAATTGTGTCGAGGATCCGGGTGCATTTCATGTGACGTAATCCAAAAACATATTTTAAACGATGTTCAATTCCTCAAAAAATAATTAAAAGCGGTTAAAAGTTAAAATTTACACATAAATTAAAGCATGTTATAAAATTAGATAAATAATCCAAATATGACAGTTGAGCGACCGTGCTAGAACCACGGAATTTCTCCCGGGTTAATAGAATTTCTTATCCGGATTTCTGGTTCGTAGACTGTAATATGAAGTCAACTTCTTCCTTGATTCGGGATTCAAACTGGTGACTTGGGACACCATAAATCTCTCAAGTGGCGACTCCAACTCTTAATAATAAATTCCGTTTCGATTGTCCTTTAATTGGAAAAACTCCTTTTACTACACCCTTTTGCGGGGTGCAGTAGCGGAAAAAGGAGGTGTGACAACTGTCTCTGGGATTACATAAAATAAACAGGAAAATAGATAGGGGAGACGCCAAGGCCTATGGACGCCTGCAGGACTACCTCGGGCCGCCTGATGAACAAGGAGCAGGAATCTCACTGTGGTCTGAAATCTATAGCACTGGGATCTGCACAAAAGTGTGTAGAGTGTAGTATCAGCACAACCAACCCCATGTGCTGGTAAGTGCGTAGCCTAACCTTGGCAAAGTAGTGACGAGGCTAGGACCAGACTACCAAATAAACCTATGCAGATAAATAATGTACAACGGAAAATAGAAGCAGAAATATACAATCAAGGATGGGAGGGGGAAATATGTTGTGGGGAAATATCAGATGACAACAGGAGGATAGTAGGTAAATATAAGGAAAACCACAATTCAACTATCAACAACAATCAAAAATCAAACGAGTGCACGACATCACCCCTCGTGCTTTTACTCCCATCCTCACCATAAAAATCAGTATAAACTGTACGGCATTACCCTTCGTTCTTTTACTCTCATCCTCACCATAAAATCAATATAATCGGCACAGAATGGTACATCGTGCGGAACGACATCACCCTTTATGATTTACACTCTTCCTCACAAAATAATACACGACATCACCCTTTGTGCTTTAACACTCTCGTAATTCTCTTCTCATTTTCACATTTACTTCCACAAATCACTTTACAAATTGAGGCAATGCTCTTCAATATACAATTACCAAATTATTTCCACAACATTTGCTCAACAATAGCAACCACCACATTAAACATGAACAATACAAATGGAGGCACATTAATCATAACATAGGACTCACGAACATGCTTTACACTAACGTATAGATACTCGTCACTATGCCTATACGTCGTACTCAACAAATAACATATAGCAATTACGACACAACTCCTAATCCCTCAAGCTAAGGTTAGATCAAACACTTACCTCGATGCTTTGAACACAGTTCAAGCCTCAACTATCGCTTTACCTTTTTATTTCACCGCCAATTAGCTCTTACCTAGTCACAGGTTACTTAATTATATCAATACATGCTAAATGAATCAATTCTAATGCATGGAAATAAGTTTTCTAAATTTTTTCCCAAAAAGTCAAAAATCGACCCCGGACCCACATGGTCAAAACTCGATTTTCAAACCAATACCCAATTACCTATTCATTCACGAACTAAAATATGTAATTTATTTTGAAATCGGACCTCAAATCGAGGTCCAAATCCCCAAAATTTGAAAAACCTAGGTTCTACCTAAAACACTCAATTTTCCCACGAAAATTATTGATTTTGAGTTGAAATCATGTGAAAAGATATTAAGGATTGAAGAAAACTAGTTAGAAACGACTTAAAATTGATTTGGAGAAGAAGTTTTCTTTGGAAAATCGCCCAAGAGAGTTCATGTTTAAGGAGATGAAAAATGGCTGAAAATGCGTCTAAGTGTGAATTTCTAGGTTTCTGATGTTGCAATTGCGACCAGGATTCGCAATTGCGAACCCAGTCTCTGCTGTTCTCGCATTTGCGATGAAAGTGTCGCAATTGCGATACTAGGGAGATCCGGGCCTCTTCGCAAATGCGATGGCCCTCTCGCATTTGCGATGATTTCTTCGTATTTGCGACCCTAAGGCAATCCAGGCCCCTTGCACATTTGCTATGTTTTTCTCGTATTTGCAAACTCGCATTTGCGAGCCAGGCTTCGCAATTGCGAAGCCTGCAGGCCTGGTCATACCAACTAAAAACCTGCAATCTTCCCAAGAGTGACCCATCCAAAATTTACCCGAACCCTCGCGGCTCCAAAACAAACATGCACACCAACCTAAAAGCATTATATAGACTTGCTCGTGCATTCAAATCACCAAAATAACATCAGCAAATATGAATTTAGCATCAAAATTATGAAATCACTCAAGAACATCAAATATTCTATTTTTCTCAAACAAGGTCCGATTCAGGTCATTCCAAGTCCGTTTCTTACCAAATTTTACAGGCTCAACTTAAATCACATATTAGACCTGTACCAGGCTCCGGAAACAGAATGCGGGCCCGATACCATAAATTTTCAATCATATTTTATTTCCAAAACTCATAAATAATTTCAGAAAATAATTTTCTTTAAAAAAATTATTTCTCGGGCTTGGGACCTTGGAATTCGATTCCGGCCATACGTCCAAGTCCCATATTTTCCTACGGACTCTCCGAGATCGTCAAATTACGGGTTCGAGTCCGTTTACCCAAAATATTGACCGAAGTCAACTTAAATTCATTTTCTAGTCAAAATTCATCCTTTTTCGCAGTTTTTATATAATGACTTTTCGGCTACGCGTCCAGATTGTGTACGCAAACCGAGATAAGGTAAAAAGGAGGTTTTTAGGCCTCGGAACACTGAATTTGTTTCTAAAACAAGTGATAACTTTTTGGGTCATCACACCTCAGCATGTTAATAGATGCATCTATGGTTCGTGTCGTTAGACCTTCAGTAGTGCATAGTTTATATGTATATGTTGGATAGGGTCGTACGACCTCGACATAATTTTGTGCATGATAAATCATTGGAACTAATAATAATTGATATTGCTTCATTGGCTTGAGATATAAATTGTTAAATGACGAAAATAAATTTGAAAGTTCCTATTAATAAAAGAATTGCTTACTCACTTCTTATTATTGAGTTTTCAGCTGTTTTATATAATTCATGCTTAATTATAATATTGGTTTTCTATTGTTAGCCCATAGTCGGAGTCGACCCCTCCTCACTACTTCTTCGAAGTTAGACTGGATACTTACTGGGTACGTTGATTTACGTACTCATACAACACTTACTGCATATTTTTGTGCAGGTACATATATGTTTAGTGGCCTTGTGGGCACATGGGCATGGTTAATACGAGGACTTAGGTGAGCTACATTCCATGACAAATCTGCGACCAGCAATGTCTTCTTCAGAGTTATTTATATTTCGGAAAAGACCTAAAAATGCCATTCAACTTTCAGAAATAGTCTATCCATGTCATCCGTTAAAAAATTGCTCATTTCATGTCGCTGCCGTTACACATTTGGCCCATCCATGCCATTATTGACTAACGGCTTATTTGTTGTTGTTTTTACTCGGTACACACTTTAGATTCACACCAAGATCTTTTTCTTTCTCCTGGTTCGAATCTTATCCATGTTAGGATTACCAGTCTCAAGGTACGCGCGATGCGCGTGTACCGCGTATAGATGAGTATTAATTTATTTAAAATTTATGCTTGAGTTATAAAATAAAAATGTAAGTTTTAAGGAAGATCATGAATGTTGATAGTGTATAACTAACTTATTCAAGAAAGAAAATGTCTCATAAAAATTCTCAATCATTAGTCAATAATTCAACTTAAAATTTGTTCCCGTGTTATAATGTCATAATTTCAATTTCACAAGTTATTATGCTTCCTTTTCGTTTGAGAAATAACATTTATCCTTGAAAACCTATATGATATTAGAGGGTAGTATTTAAAATATATCAGTATGTAACTAATAATTTACTAATAACAAATTACTACAAAAACCAAAGTGCAATAAATAAATAAAAAGCACTCAAAAAGGATTCCAAAGCAAGCTAGTGAAGGAAAGGAGTACAATGTAATATAAAAAAAATATTATAGTGCATATATAAAGTTCAAAGTTAGCTTGGAAGGAATTTATATATTATACATTATTCAAATAAGAACATAATTTACAGAAGATTAAAGTTTAAGTAATTCTGGATAAATTTTAATTAACTTCAGAATCCCAAATATAAGGACTTAATTCAAATATGGAGAATTTAATAAATAAAATTTCAGTTAAGCTCAAGATATTATGGAGCAAATATTAAGAAAAGTAACATTAAAGAATTATAGTTATTTTGCAATAAATTTTTATGCTCAAAGAATTTTTTCTTTACGTGCTTTTTGACAGGTAAGCTAACGTTTAGCCTTAAATTTTTTCTCATTTTTAGTGCTACCAAATTAACAATTATACTTGTGCTACCTACTTCAATTAGAAGAGAATTCATGAAAGGTAAATCTTAAGTGATTTTAAAGTCTTAAATATTAAGAATCTATAATAATATTCTAATCAAGGAAAGATTTAATATTCAAAGTTTAGTGAATTTTAAAATTTTAATTATTAGGAAAAGTAACTTAAATTACAATTTTATTCAATGTAAATCTGTTTTTAAAAGGTAAAAAAAGCAAACGATATTTCGTTAAAGGTCGTGCTTTTAATATTGTGTATAAAGTATAGATATAGATAGATAGATTATATGGTAGCATCTTTTTTTAAATGTAATACGTAATTGCTTTGAAGTTTGAACCCATCGAAGAAAACATGAAGGTGTTTCGGTTCAATATAACTTTCATTTCAAACTGGACATTATGTTAGTATAATAATTGAAGGTTGTAAATTAGAATAATAGTCCAAATGTAGTTAGAAGACTATCAATTTACCTATCAAATGAAAACGTGTTTAGAAACTATATAAAAGAAGTTATAGCTAAGATCAATTTCTGCATCCAAGAAATATAAAAAATGCTAATTAAGCTACAGCTTTGTATGGTAGAGAGTGTGCCCAATAATCTTTTATTGGCCATTATACAGTCAAATCTCTCTATAACAGCCTCATTTGTTCCGAATATTTTTGGATCTTATAATGAAGTGTTGCTATAAAGAACATATATTATAATATAATATGAAAATTGGTTCCAAAAAAGCTTGGCTTTCATAGATAAGTGTTGTTACATAAACATATATTATAATATAATATGAAAATTGGTTCCGAAAAAGCTTGACTTTCATAGATAAGTGTTGTTACATATAGGGATGCTGTTATTGAGAGGTCCAATTGTATTTGTGATACAAAACGTAATAAAAAAGCAACGGACACACATAATCATCAAGTTAACAAGACTACACACTTACAACATTTAAAATTACACCATGTGATAAAAGAGCAAACTTACAACATTTGAAACTGCATACACACAAAAAAGACCGAAATTACACCGAGTATATGGCACTTAAGACAAACTCTATGGCCTTTAATTGTCTAAAAATCTTGGATCCGCCATATGGTATTAAAAAAAAGTATTCGACATAATTTATCTCATAGGGCAGGTCTGATAATGGCATAGTTTGCGTTGACTAATGGAGCATCACCTTTCAACATAGCATCAAGTTCTTTGATGAATGTTTCCATTGCAAAACCAGGCAAACAAATTGGAACCACAATTCCATTCTCACCTTTCTTGTTTTTAAATGGTATATAAAAACTAGCCACACCAGGAATTGCACCCACTCCTCCTTTAGCTGGTCCACCATATACTGCTTTTCCCCATCCAAAATCCACTTCTCCAAATCCACCTCTAGTCACATCTGATACAAGATAAGTCCTCACTACTGTAAAATGGGGTCTCCCTTTTAACACCATTAAATCTGCCACTGATTTCATATATTCTTCAGTCACATCCGTCTTTGTTTTCTTCACTAACTCAAGTGCATATCCTAGTGGATTTTTGCTCAGTTTAGCCGCAGTTGTGACTGCTACGGGGAATGCAAAGGCATTGCCGTAGTAGCCAGTAGGCAAAGGAGGATTGAACCTCGAACGTGCATTGACAATGCAAAGAACGCGAACTTCCTCTTCTGGATCAGGTTTTAGGGACATTGTTCGACAACGCCAAAGGACTGCTGTGAGAAGTTCAAAAGTGGAACACTTACGTAAGTGCTGAGGGACAAATCGACGAAGTGCTGAGACTTCAGAAGGGCCAAAAAAGAAAGATTTGTGAACCATGTCGTCTAAGGGGATAATTGTGCCCTTTGTATCGGGTACTTCATCGTATTCGTGATGTGTACATGTCACTTGAGGCGGATTTCTTGCATTTAGCAATTCTCGACACCAGACTGGAATTATAGATGGAGCAGATGCACCGCGTGCCATTTCACCCACTGCAGTCATGAATTGGACAAGGCCTGGTGCATCACTCATTGTGTGGTTTAATCTTAGCGCGAAGATAAAACCACCGCATCTTAGACGAGTTACCTGCATATAATTGATATATTAGTTATTCCATTACTAACATTTTCTTTCAAAGGTGCAATTATACGGCCTTATGTAGAGAGACGGAATGAAAGTCAAAACCATAATAATTTCTTTGTTGAACGAAGGAGAAATAGCTTTCAATGATTGTACTTTGTACTTGCATTTAGTGGAACCAAAAAGTTAGATTTTTGCAGCAATATTAGTTAAATTAACTAGATATATAACATATTATTACTCTATTTTCCAGGTTGCCATTTAAAGTTTTCTATATATAAAGACTAACTTATTAGTACAAGTCAACTCAACGTGATGGTGTAAAAAATGTAGAATTTAAACTCATTAAGGACCGTTTGGACATAAATATTGGGTGAAGTTTGATTTGGAATTGAAAATATGTTTGGACGTGAATTTTGAGGCAAGTTTGACATATTAAAAGTCTTATTTTGTTTCCTTTTCAGCTAAAAAGTCTCAAATAGTCGTGATTTGGCCAGAAAAAAAAAAAAGGGAAGTCTTGAGCTATATTTGGGATTTGAAGTTTTAGTTTTCAAAATCTTCTAAAAACTATATTAACTCTTTAAGCAAATAGATGAAAAAAACATCCAAAACTTATGGCCAAACGATAATTAAGACTAAGTTAGAAAAGAGAGATAATTAACCTGAATAAGAAGCAAAGGGCAGTGCAGAACTCCAGCAGAGTTAGGAACATCAAAAAGAAGCTCTTCTAAGCATGGAAATGGAGGCTGAAGTTCATCTCCAAATTCCTCAAGCGTAACATCAGCGTCCGCTTCGACAAACATAATCCCTTCGCCGGTACAATCCACCATCAGTTTCCGGCCATTTCCTTCCCGGAGCCGGCCAGCAAATGGATAGTAAAACACAAGTGTTTCAGCTATAGCCTTTTTAATAATATTAACAGGATCTTTCCCTCCCATAGAAGAATTCTTACTGTAAAATTGAATAACAGGAATTTGAAATCGAAGACCTTCTTGATCATCAATATCAGAAAGAAACTTAGTTTCACGTGGAGTTGGCTTTGCTGGAGCTATTAACTCTGGCTTTTGTCTCCTTACTGTGAACACTAATTTTGATGATTGTTTTGAATCCATTAATCAAGAATGGAAGTTTAATATTGCTGATTAATTGGGATATGAAGAAGAAATATTTGGATTTGTGTTTGTAGATGAATTCCTACTACTGAAGCATAAAAGCTATATATAGAGGTGGTAACAGACTAACAGAGGTATGTACCTAAGATTGGGTGGAGATTCCCTCCACTGAATTTTGGTCATATATGCTATGTGTACACCCCACATATTTTAAGGTAAGACAATATTTAACAAAAAAATAAGTGATTTTTTTAGCTGTTTTCAAATACATTAAGAAATTCACTTTTTAATATTAATTAATAATGAATTTGATCAAATTGACCTTTACTATCTCTTCACATAAATACTCCTAACATATACTCCAACATCATTTACTTCGAGTGCAATGTAGGAAAAAAATAATTAATTCATTTTTGAAATCTGAAAAAATCACTTATTTTGGACCACAGAAAAAAGACCAAAAAATCACTTATTTTGGACTGGAGGGAGTATCACTAAGGGAAACGGAAACGAAAACTGCTATTATACCGTGAAGCCTAGGGGTGAGCATCGGTCGGTTCGGTTCGATTGTGAGTATTATCAGTTTGACATATCGATTATCGATTTATAAATATGCTAAACCAATAATCGAATTAATAAGATATCGGTAATAGGTTAATCGGTTCTCGATCGTTATCGGTTCGGTTATCGATTTACCCGATAAAATTACTCAATCTAGATTCTAGAGGAAAGAAGCAACGAAGAATAATGTGTATTGTATAAAGAATATGATAAACTTTCTTTATTCTTGTAACCCTCTCAAAGAATATGATAAACCTTACAACAATATTGTTTTTCTATATGTTGGATGACAAATTTGGAAGGATTACAACAGTAGATAGAGAATTGTGAGAACGGAAAATTTATATACCTGAGGATAAAGTTGTATTTGATAAAGATTATTGGGATACTGGTTAAACCGTTAATAAAATTGGGCAAATCGAGACTCGTACCGATAAATCAATAGTAAAATAACAGTAAATCGTTATCAAACTGTTAATCAAATAATCCAATATCAATAATCGAATAAGCTATTTTCGATTCTATAAAGCGGATATATGCCTAGCCTAGTGGAGCTTGCCATTTCCTTCTCTCTCTTAAAAGTACACATGGGGCCCAGCATGGTGTATTTTCCCATATGTTTGAGTAATAAAAGTAGTAAGTGGGGGGAAAAGAGGCGACGTTAGTGGTTAGAAACTTTATTTTTATGTTTTATTTTTTGTAATGAATTGGTCAGTTTCTTATTTTAGTTAAGTACTAGCTAACCATGGATCTCCAGACCCGACTTATGAGAACATGGAGTATGTAATGCTCATGATAAGCAGTGGATGTATATGATTAAAAACTGTTGATAAACTATTCTTTTGTTAAATAGCTAAATATTCTTAAAAACCTTACAAAATATCATAAATTAAAAAGCTTTTTTTTTTTGTAAAGAAAAGGATGAGTTGTGAATATGGAATAAAGAGAAAGTTAGAAAAATTATTTTGGGAAAAATATTTTGTGAATTATAAAATATTATTAAGTATAAACTAGTAAAAGTTTTGGAGGGTGTTTGAATTGGTTTATTTTAAGTATTTATTGGTTTTTAAGCATTTTTCTAGTTATGTAGTGTTTGAAAATGATAAAAAGTGCTTAAAAACACTTATTTTTAGGCATGAACGTACAAAAATAAGCCAAATGCCAAAAGTTGGGTATTGCCAACTTATGGCTTTTGGCTTTTAGCTTAATAGCCTGTTTGGCCAAGCTTATTTTTGGCCAAAAGTGCTTTTTTTTTTTAGCCTAAAAGCACTTTTAGCCAAAAATTGAGGTGTTTGGCCAAGCTTCTAGAAGGAAAAAAATGCTTTTGAGGAGAAGCAGATGCAGTTTTGGAGAAGCAGAAAAAAGTAGCTTATCTCCAAAAGCACTTTTTTGAGAAGTACTTTTGAGAAAAATACACTTAGAAGCAATTTTTTAAAGTTTGGTCAAATACTAATTGTTGTTTAGAAGTGCTTTTCAAACTAATAGCCAAACACAAACTGCTTCTCACCAAAAGTACTTTTGAGACAAGCACTTTTGGAAAAAAAAAAATAACAACAACAACAGTCCAGTATAATCCCACAGGTGGGGTCAGGGGAGGGTAGAATGTACGCAGACCTTACCCCTATCCCGAGGGGCAGATAGGTTGTTTCCAGGAGACCCTCAACTCAAGAAAGCACCAAGTGACGATATATTAGAGACATGCCCTTGAGTCTAAAGCTTTTGAAAAAAAAACACTTCTCAAAATAAGCTGATTTTTACAGCTTGGCCAAACGGGCTATAAAAGCTACTCCACTTTTTAAAAACCACGTCAAACACCTTCTTATCGGCTTATAAACACTTTGTGTATTTACCAAACGCGTAGATATGCCAAAAAACACTTATAAGTTAATTTGATCAGCTTATAAGCTTAGTCAAACACCCTTTTAGCATTGAACCCATTGTATTTTAAATTTTATGGATTTATAACTACCATTTATAATAATTTTAATAAATTTTACACATTAATGGTTGTTAGAATCTATGTTGTGAATTTCCAGGCTGCTGAATGAGGACTGCATGCATTGACTTGAAATAGACTTGACATTGTATGAGTACTACCGGAAAATATTTTATGAGTGTTTTCATACTCAACAACCAAGTTCGGCTTTTAAAAGTTTGCTTCTACCGGAAATTTGGTGTTGGTTTCTTTAAATGATTCAAGTGTTTTCTAAGTTTTTGAAAAGTAAGTTACATGAAAATTGTATGGAAGTTAGTATGTTTTTTTTTTAAAACATAAAAGCACGATATTCATATTACTTAAAAGACAAAATACAGGAGTAAGACATAGTCTTAAGGACATTACTATTATCCGTAGTTGCTAGGAAATTAAAAACATCCATTACTATTGTATGGAAGTTAGTATGTAGTCTCAAGGAAAGTTTAGGCTAATGTATTGACTTAAAAAGGAATAATCTCTCCGTCCTAATTTATCTGTCGTAATTTTTAAAAATAATTATCTCAAATTATTTATTATTTTAGAAGTTCAATACTACCTTCTTATCTTGTATTCTCCATCCGTCGTATTTGATGTGAAAGTGTTGACTGCATATGAAACCTAAGATACTAAAAAAGACCTTGGCATATTATTCACATATACGCAGAGTAGTAAAATTTTCCTTTTAAATGAGTTAGTAAAAGTTTCACATATCTTCTACTTTTTCTTTTCGTTAAAACAAAAAAAAACTTTCACATAAAGTGAGTCTCAATAAATCAATTCATCAATAATAAAATGACAATGCTAAGATTAAATGTCTATAAAAATAAAAAATCCATTTTTTAAAAAAACACACTAAAAAATATGTGTCACATATCACGTGATAAGCCAAAAAATAACAAAAATATGATACTTTTGGGGTGGTATTTAATTTTTGACCTCCGCTTGCCGCATTGGCAAAGCTTCAAAGTGAAAAGTAAAACAGTGCAGCCCGCTAGTGATATAGTCCGCTCTAGGCCTAATCCCTACGGGTTTAAAATATGTCACTAAAGTCTTAAGTTTGCCCTGTTGCATGGGATTCACCACTGACACAAGAGTGACTCTGGTACCATCTGTAACAGCCCAACTCGCTAGTGACATAGTCCGCTCTGGGCCTCAACCCTCAAAGGTTTAAAATACGTCACTAGGGTCTTAGGCTTTTTCACTTATATACTCAACATCCCTCTTGTGTTTTGCCGATAGAAGACTCCACCTATAATATGAGGCAACTTTTTTATTTTGTGCTCATACAACTGACATTAGTTGTATGAGGCAACTTTTTCGTCTCACAATTTTGTGAACCCAGAAGCGTAAGATTGGGGTCCATAAATTTATGAGATAAAAAGAAGACTCATATTATTAGTGTAAGTTATATGAGACACAAAATACTAGAGATAACGCTCGTTAAACAAAACATACTTTCATGAAATGATGGCACAAGTAGTAAGTGGCGATAAGAAGCGACGTTAGTGGTTAGAAACTCTTTTTTTTATGTTCTAATTTTTTTTAATCAGTTGGTCAACATTTATTTTAATTACAAACTAACATGGTAACGGTCGTTAGGAACTTTGTTGTGAATTTCATGGCTGCTGGGACTTCATTGACTGGAAATATACTTGATACTTATGAGGATTTGAAAAGAAAGTTACTAGTCTATCTTCATACTCAACAACCAATTACTAGTATTTATAACGGAAAAAAGATGAAAGTTTTTTTTTGGCAAGATTTTTTGTCAAGTTTTGAAGTTGCAATTTTAAAAAATATTTGCAAAAAAAAAAAAAAAAAAAAAAAAAACTTACATGTTTTTTTTTTTGGTTGCAAAACTATCAAACAAACACGCTCTCTCTCCCCCCCCCCCCCTTATTAGGCCAAAATTTCACGTTATATTTCTTCAAAAAAATAATAATCTTCCACACCTACAAGTACTGATTTCCCTTTTAGAAAATTTGGTGATAATTTCTTCATATGATTAAAGTCCTCTCAAGTATTTGAAATGTAAGTTTCAGGAAAATGTATGGAAGTTTAACGTCTGTAGTCTCAAGGAAGGTTTAATCTTGTAATGCCAGAACTAGTTAAAAGTCAACTATAACTACTTCTATACTATTACGCAGGGGTGTATATGGACCAGGTTGATTCGATTTTTATCAAAATCAAATCAAACTAATTATATCGATTTGGATTGGTTTGATTTTGTCGGATTTTCGGGTTTTCTGTTACTTAAATATTATTTCAATCTTACTTTGTTAAATTTTTTTATAAGTAAGTATATGTTTAGTAAAAATATAAAAAATCGACAAACATATTATCTATTAAAATATTCTTATGGGAGAATTTTCTTATTAACACATAATAGATATTTTTTTAATCGATCGTCTGACAATAAATTTTCATTGATGTACACTTTCAAGGTTAATCAAATTTAGTAATTAAACATAAATCAATATGATACCTAAATAATAATAATAATCACTTCATATTCGAAAAGATATAAGAATTTAATAGATCTTAACATATGATATAAATATAGAAGAACAAAGAGATTGAGGCATTTCAGTAACACTTGATGTGAAAATGATCATACAACCCATTATTTAAGGTTAACAAATATGTAGCACTTTATATACTATTAAATACTATATCCAGCAAGAGAATCCCAAATATTTCTATACATTTTTAAAGAAAATTCTGTATAAAATCTTAAAAGTATATATAAAAATTATATATTTATATGTTGATTTGGTTCGAATTTTTTTACTCAATACCAAACCAAATCAAACCAAACCTAGTAGGGTTTTTTAACCGATTTGGTTTGACTTTTTAGTTTGATGTTTTTTTCCAGTTCGGTTTGTACCCCTACTATTACATATGATTACTGGAAATGTGAAGTAAATTATGTAACATATTACACTCAATTAAACTATACCGATTGTGTATAAGATATTTATGATTTTAATTTTGTATGTATAAGTTAAATTCTTAAATATGAAAAAGAACATAATATGCAGAGTGTGTAGTTTATTCAGCAAGATACAAAGTCCATGCACGATATTTCTCAAAAATACAAAATACTCATTTTGTTTTTTGGTTATTCGTAGTAAGATCAGCGATAGAGCTGATATGATTTGTAAAAAAGATTAGATTAAAGAGAATCTACTAGTCAAAATATAAAATCTCACACAATTATAACTTGACGTATGATATACAATGTACAATCTCTCGTATTTTCTCGAACTATCAAGTATTTTCTATCTACTTACCTAGCTCTTTTTTACGACAAATTATTTTTATATTATGGTGTTTCTTCCTGCATATTATTATTATTACTATTATTATTACTATTATTATTATTATTGGTAATCATGGGTAGAAAATATGCTATAGGTTTATATTCTGTGAATCTGCATTAGAAGCCGTGCCATAGGATTGATATGCTAATTTACATTCAAACCATGTCAAACCTGCATTAGATATCCTGTTTTAGGGCTTCACGGTTATCACTTCAGCACACTTTACATCACTATTCCATGATTCAATCTCGCGTAAATAATTCCACTTAGAAATCATGCTACTAGGTTAATAATCTCGCCTTAATAAACTGTCATACGTGTATGCATTAGGTACCATGTTTTTAGGAACTTTGTTTGCATTTGTTTGAACCTGCTTATTTCGATTAAAATAAGTCAATGTCCATGAAAAGGTATAAAAGAAACTTCCCGTATAGATATCATGTTTTTAAGAACGAATCCACATAAATCACCTGTTATAATCAGCGTCACCTAGAACAGCATGTTTGTAGGTTGAATAATTTCTACAACTGTTAATCATCTCCTGTAATTGTGATTACATACATGTCACGCCCGAACCTGGGCCTGGACGTAACACGACACTCGGTGCCTGACTACATGTGATCGAGCAAACCAACTGGTTGGCTGAATCAACATGTGATATCATAACATACTGAATGCGGAAGATAAACTAACACATGCTGGTATATGAAAGTTTGGATGATATAAATCAAAGTGCGGAAATACTAATACAATTCTGAAACATCTTTGTAGCCAACATACCTTAATATGAAACGCCTGTGACTCTGTCTAACTGTTACTCTAGTCTATGAAGCCTCTAATGAAATATTGAAAACACTGACTTTCTGAAAATACTGAAGACTTTATGGTAATGATAATGCCCCGAAAGAACTGGGGATCACCAA
The DNA here is from genome assembly GCA_026770625.1 of Nicotiana glauca. Classification (NCBI taxonomy): domain Eukaryota; kingdom Viridiplantae; phylum Streptophyta; class Magnoliopsida; order Solanales; family Solanaceae; genus Nicotiana; species Nicotiana glauca. Next base: position 114,430 of record MU723523.1, read on the forward strand.
ATAGCCGGTACAAGAATCCTAGCGCTTTGAATCATCAACCTGTAAATTATTACCTGCATCGTGAGATGCAGGCCCCGGAAAAAAATGACTTCAGTAGATTTGAACTGCACTAGTATGTAAAGCAACTGAAAGAAAGAATTATAAATGCTGAAACTAAAACTAAGCTGATAACTGATAACTGGTAACTGAAATGATAACTAATAATTGAACTGAACAAAGGAAGTAAGGATACGAATACTCCCTCTTCTTAATGATGAACAACCTGTTTATCTGAATAAGCTACGGCCTCGGGCCCAATATATATGTGCACAAGCTACAACCTCAGGCCCAAGTATACGTATACATAACTACGGCCTCAGGCCCAAACATGCATAAAGCATAAACTGCCGCCTCAGGCCTAAGTATCCATAAAGCATATAAACTACGACCTCAGGCTCAAATACAGGTGTTCCATATTCAGGAATTGAGAATCAAACTGCAATACATGATAGTGAAATACTGAATTACACCGAGTTACATGATATTAGAATACTGGATCACACCGAGTTACATAATACTGGAATACTGAATAGGACTAGATTGAGACATGTAACTGATTATGGACACTGAAACTTTAATTTTTTATGCATACTGAGTAATCTATACTAAGACTCGGGGGCATCAAAACCAAGTCTAAATTGAATACGCACTGAGCTCACAACATTCAGAATGAAAGTAGTGAACAAATTATGAAGCTAGAGAATAGAAGTTCTGCAACTTTTCAAGGAACTAGGCTTAACTATATTTTTGAGGCAATTGGTAACGTCGTAAAAGAAATATAGTGTAGGGAGAATAATTAAAATTACCAAACATAGAGAGTTAGCCTCACATACCATAACTTCCTGCTCTTGAGCGTAATACAATATTCGCCGACCCTTTCAACTTTAATCTATATCAATACAAATCAAAGGGATTCCATATTAGCAATAATTCTCATGTTTTGGTTACTTAGGCATTTTCTCAAACAATTGGTGGCATAAAACTTCATAGTCCTTATTAATGGTGTCTCTACACCAAATAGCCCATTCTCTTGCTCCTAGATAAATTCTAAAGCCTTAAATGGTTATAATCAACATTATTTTTTATCATTTATAAGGTAAACAACACCCTTAACAATTAATCAACAATCAACACCCCAAATCTATGATTGTTCATGCTTTTCTATAAAATCCATAAACTTATATCTCATGAACTAGAGTCTATAATCATTAATCCAATGTTAGAATCAATTAGAGGGTGAAGACAATACCTCTTTGAAGTTCAATCCCCTTGAATTCGAGTTCTAGGGTTTCTTCTCTCAACAATGATGTACTAATCGAATATATAATGATATTGAGGGTTTACCCACGTTAATACGATATTGGTAAATTAAAATTAACTTAGAATCACCATTAGAACTTACGTTGGGTGGTGGAGGAACCCTTAAGGAGTTAGGTTTTTGAGAGCTTTCCTTTCTAGATCAAGTTTTTATATTTTGGGGCTGTGGGGGACGTAATAGGGCTAAAAAAATAACTTCCCAAGTCGGCCACCATGTCCCAATAGGCCTGACCATGGTCTCGACCGCAATAAATAGCTAGAGCACTGCCTCATGACCGCGGTTGCGGTCAAACGCGACCGAAAGCGGTGGTTACGTACTGTTCTATAAAGCGGGCATAACGTTTTGCACAGAGCTCTGTTTGGGCTCCACAATATATCATTGGAAAGATATTTCAAAGGCCTAAAACTTTGGTGCTTTGCATTTTCCCAAGTACCTTACATATTCTCACTAAACCCTGCTAAAAGACGGACCTTCTGCAAACTGAGTCGATTTTCTCAAATCTTATGCACCTCACTCTCCGTCTTGATTCCAAAACTACTATTTTTACCCATAATCATCCAGCTAGGACATCATATGTCTAAAATATCAAATTAATATCCATTAAATATGTCCACACCTAGTCTGAATGTACGTGATATTAAATTTTCTCCCCCTTGGGACCATTCGTCCTCGAATGATTGTCCTGATTGTAACTTCCGCTGACTCCGAACCTTAAATGGGTCTGGTCGAAAAAACTTTCATTAAAACTTGCATACTGAACAAAATGAATACATGATTACTGAACTGTTGAGATACTGAACTGAATAACTGGTGCATTGAGTGAATATTGGTCTGCCATGGATATGTGAATACTGAACTAACATGGATATCTGAATATTGAACTGACACAAATAATAGAGTATTAAACTAACATCAGTATCTGAGTACTAAGTTGGCATGAATATCTAAGTATTGGACTGACATGAATAACTGAGTATTAAATTGACATGAATAGCTGAGTATTGAATTGACACGAGTATCTAAGTACTGAATTGACATGAGTATCCGAGTACTGGAAACTTAAATGTTATAACATGACATATGAAATACTGGCTGTACCACCGTTAATTATGGTGGAAACTACAACTCATAAACTAATTGACCAATCCTTCACAAGATTCTATATGGACCAATATAGCAGGGACTATGCTTCCCCTTCTTCCGAAATCTCATAACGCCTTGCATAAGCTAAACTTTCAGAAACACCCAATCATCAATTTGAAATTCTAGGTCTCTATGCTACATGCTCGAATAGGACTTTTGGCGGCTCTGAGTTATCTTCAAATGCTCTTGAATAAACTTAACTTTACCTATAGTCTGATAGACCAAATTTAATCCCAACAACTCCTCTTTTCCAACTTTGAACCAACTAATTAGCAATCTACACCTTCGTCCATACAGAGTCTCACATGGTGACATCTTGATACTAGAATGGTAGGTGTTATTATTAGAAAACTCAATGAGAGGTACGTGATCATCCCAATTACTTTTACCATCAAGGACATATCCTCAACTGTCCGAATAATGTGCTCTGCCTGTTCATCTTTCTGAGGATAAAAAACTTGTGCCCAATCATTTTTGAAAGAACTTCTAAAGTTCATTTTAAATTGAGCACCACAGTCAAGAATAACGGACAACGGGGTCCCATGCAATCAAACGATTTCCTGAATGTACAACTTGGTATAATCTTCTACTGAATGTGTAGTTTTTACTGGCAAGAAGTGTGCTAACTTGGTAAGTCAATTTACAATCATCCAATCAAATCATGCTTTTAAATGAGCAAGATAATCCTATTATAAATTTCATATTACCATCTCCACTCAAAATATGTGTATTATGTGATAAAACACTAGGCTTTCTGCTGCCCGACTTTCACTTGCTAACATTTCGGACAATTTGGCCACTAGATCTGTGATGTTCTTTCTTATGTTGGTCCACCAATAAACCTCCTTAAGACCATGATACATATTTGTGGTACCTCAGTAAATAGAATACCTGAAATTCTAGGCTTCTAGCATGATCTTCCCTCTTTAAGTCCATCTATGTCTGGAACAAACAATCTGTCATGGTATCTCAAAGTACTATAATCTCCCCTTTATTCAAAATCTATCGTCTTATACTTGTGAATCTCCTCTTTCAACTGCAACACATAGGGATCATCAAATTGTTTCTCCTTCTATACGACTACTAAGGGGGTACAAGTCATATTTTAGACAATAACTCTACTATCTTTGGAGTACGCAAATTGAACTCCTAGCTGGGCTAAGCGGTGAATTTCTTTCACCAGAGTTCTCTTCTCTACCTCAATAATGAGTTATACTTCCTACACTTGATTATGTTCTCAAGCATTTCTTGAAAACACTTATAGAATTATTGTGAGCTAAGTCTATACTCCAAAGATTAGAGTCTCATGCGATGGCACTACCCTCGTGATACATAATTGGGTTTGATTTTTATAGTTCTCTCTCCTTTTTTTATATCCCATGCTAACTATGCGGGTTCCAAATCTCCAATTGGACTTACCGCCGATTTTCATATCTCCCCCTTATACCAAAGGTCTTATACTTGCGAATCCTTATCTTTTTGTTGGGATCCAAGTAACTTTCCTTATTTTCTGCAATTCTTTGCACACCACGCCAATGAAGACTCATCTTCTAACTTAATTTTGAGAAATCTCTTTTTTTACTAGGAAAAACTAAATTATTCACTTAATGAAAAGCTAATGTATTCACAACTATCACACACAATCTTAGTAATTTAACTCCGCTTACACTATCAATCTTGGAGAAACCCCTTTTCAATAACTCTTAAAGGCTATACTTCTGTAGTTTGCTCTCTTACTACTAGCTGATTTTTCTTTTCCCCCACTAACACCGTACTTTGGTTTTAACTTAAACTTTTTGGGTTCTAACACGTGTTCGGTTTTTTAAACTGTCATCCACTCACTAGGGTTAACATGGCTAAGTGAAATCTTACCTCTACTAGCCACGTTGAACTAATTCACAGTATCTACTCAAAACTTACTTACTATTCTTCTAACAACTCCTGCTAGATCATATTTTCTTCTCCTTCTATGTATAACTAAAGTGAAACAGAAGATTATTCCTAAAATCCCTCACCATCCAACCCTATTCTACGGTCGCATGCTATCCATTTTTTTTCTTCTAAACCATGTGCATGGATCACACTTAGGAAATTCATCTGTCTTAAACGAATTTGGAATATCTAACTCTAAAACTTCTATACAACACAAAATCATATCATACAATAAACATCCGCGGTAATCACTTTGTCACATAACCTAAGGGGGAACTGCCATATCTCTTATCTTACATCAATAGCTACTTCTTATAGTAGCTTACTAACGTGGTACTTCTAGTTTTGATTTGAATAACTATGAAAAACATAAAATCATTCCCTAAAATTCACTATTGGATGCTCTTGGTTCTTATTGCATATATCATATCTTCTAGTCATTTGCATGAGTTCTACGAAAAATACATCTATAATAATAATAATCATTTTTGACTCCTATGTATTTTACCCTTAGGATCTTTTCTGTCCAAACTATAGTAACTAATGTTAGGGTCTGACATCTGAACTATCATCATCCAACTTGTGGATCCATTTCCAAAAATCTAAATAAAGTTGTTCTAGGAGGTAAAACACATACGAATACACTACCATGCACAAACTTATCTTTCAAAGTATACCATCATCTGATAAATCACTTCATGCGCCCTCCGATGAGTCTTAGTCTTAATCCAAATCTAAAATATGCAAAGGTTTCGCTATAATCACTATTAATTACATTTTCTTTGAGAACCCATATGCATCACTGTATGCTCACAAGTCACAAGAAATATTGATACAGTGAAAATTGGATATTTGGTAAACATATAACTGAATACTGGAGTAATGAATAACCACAAACTTGCTAACTGAAAGACTGTATAACTGGTAACTAAGGTAAACTGATAACCATAAGACATGATACTTGCTTTTGTACTTTCCGATAAGGTAATGCTCTAATCAGTACTACTATCCATTGCATCCCATTTTTAACATCCTCTCAAGCCTCATATTTACCAACTTGTACTCATTAATTATACCCTAATGGGAAATTATCCTCTCTAGGACCTTAGGTTTCCCCTGCACATCGCTTGTGCATCCAATATGTTTGGAATTTAATAGGAAGAGAAGTTTAACTATTGCTCTATGCTTCATGGCACGATCTAGAGTAGAAAGAAATAAGACAATCCTGGATGTCTTGGTAGTTAACCGTTTATATGAGTGGCCGACACACACATATAAATGAAACTCCACTAGACACGGCTTCATGGACTCCCTACGGCTCTTGAAACTAGTTCTCTGATACCAAAATTTGTCACGCCACGAAAACTGGGCCTGGATGTAACACGACACTCGGTGCTTGACTACGTGTGACCGAGTGTCACGACCCAAATTCCATACCCGATCGTGATGGCGCCTTTCGTGAAGACAAGGCCAGCCAATAACCCCAAATCCTCTCTTTAACAACTATTAAACATAAATGAATAGAAAATACAACTTATTGGCATTAAAACTATTGATTTCATCCCAATACAACCCGACCGGGATGTCACAAGTCATGAGCTTCTAAAGGAGTCTAAATACATTTACAAGACCAGTAGTGTACAATATGGAATTTAAAAGTCAAAAGGGTAGAAAAATCCGGTGCCGCGGACGCTGGCGGTCACCTGGCTCAGCTATGGTAGCAAATCTTCAATCAGCTCAAACCCGCTACCGGGTAACAAATACCTGCATCTGCACACGAGGTGCAAGGAGTAAAGTGAGTACTACCAACTCAGTGAGTAATAAGCATATATAATGTCTGAAGATATAAATCCACGAAATTCCACAATGTAAAGCTAAAATTATCAACAAAACCACATCAGGTATATCAGGTAAAATATATATGCATGAATGCAATACAATGCATATGATGGTACATTCCAGTACCCACTGCGGCGTGCAGCCCGAGCCATCCATATTTGTTTATCGTCGACGGCGTTCACTGGGTGTGTGTACAGACTCCGGAGGGGCTCCTACAGCCCAAGCGCAATATCTTGGTCAGTCATTGTTACCTGACCGGTCAGCCATTGTTACCTGACCAATTTATATCACACAGTGCCATTGTTACCACTGTTCCAAGTATATATTACAGTGTCATTGTTACCACTGTTTCAAGTATAACATACAGTGTCATTGTTACCACTGTTTCAAGTCACTTTATAATCAGTCCAGAAAATAATATAGTAAGCCCCTTGGGCATTTACAAAATAAAAGTTTCCAACCCGAAATACATTTAAAATGTCATTTAAGTTTTCAACGCTTAGAATTATGGCTGAGTTTGCAAAACAACATTTAAAACCTTGGACTGAAATTAAATGATATGCAATACCATGCTGTGTAGCAATATCAATCCTCGAAGGATTTTACAAGTTGGCACAAGGCCCCAAACATGGCATCAAGCCCAGTAATATCATCAATGCAATGTGCGTATCAGTCGCCAATATATTATAATTATCACTCGGGATGGACCAAGTCACAAATCCCCAACCACAAACGACCCCGCACCAACCATGGGGTGCGTGTCTCGCCTCAATATAGTGTCACAGTGTGATATACCGGGGTTTCAAAACCTCAGGTCATCATCTACAGAAATTACTCACCTCTAACTGGCGAAATCTCTAGCCCGTGATGCCTTTGTTCCTCAAATCGGCCTTCACACGCATCGAATCTATCCAAATCCACAGTGAATACATTACAATAGGCTAAGGGAACATAACCCAATCGAAAAGACTCAAAAAATATCGAAAATCACGAAATTAGCAAAACCCGAGCCATGGTTCCACTTCTCGAAAAATTACAAAAGTCACATCAACGGATTCCTCGTCTCGCCACGAGTCCGTACATATAAAATTTACCAAAATCGGAGCTCAAATGGCCTTTCAAATCCCAAAATTCTATTTTCAAAACCAAGCCCTAGTTCTTCAAGCTTTCACCCAAAATGAGTAATCTAGTTAGGATATTTGATGATAATCCCATATTATTGTCTAACAATGACCAAAAGTGAATTATCTCTAGTTTTCACATGAATTCTTACTCATCAATCACCCAAAAACGAGATTGAAGACTAGGGTATAGAACCTTACCTCTTTGATGAAGAACTTATGATTGGGTTATTCGATTCTTGAAGATTGATGCAAGATTGGATGATTCAAATGGTGAGTTCCCCCACTCTCTCTCTAAAATGCTCTCACCTCTCTCTAGAATGCTCAGAAAATCACCCCAAAATGAACCCCAAAGCATATCTATTGAAATGGGGTCGGGTTATAAAAAGTGGGAAGTTAACACTCCGAAGTTGGGTTTGCTGTAGCAGAACGGACCGCAGAATGAACATGCGGTCCGCAGAATGCACCGCAGAATCAACACCCAAAACTGGGCTACACTGGCCCAATCTGCGGTCAAAATGCGACCGCAGAGTGCAATCTGCGACGGGTTCTACGGTCGCAGATTTGACACAGGTTTACAATTTTTTAGCCTTTGGTAATTTGATCATAACTTTGTGTAGGAATGTCCAAATGACGAACGGTTTGAGCGTTGGAAACTAGACTAAGAGATCGTTAATTTGATAGGTTGTTCATCTCCATACTCCTTGTATAACTGGATATATGATCGTTTAAAGTGAGGTCTTATGCGCACTCATTTACAACTTCGTCGATTATGAAATGTTCCAACTTCAAAAGTTCTCGTTAGCCTTCCGAAATCACACCAAAGCCCCCGGGACCTCAATAAAACACGCCAACATATCCCATAACATTATTCAAACTTGTTCCAATCAACAAAACACCTCAAACAACATCAAAACCATCAATTTTCATCAATTCAAAGCTTAAGTTAAACTAAAACTTTCAAAATTCATATTCAATTAAAAACCCGACCTAAGCACCTCCGAATCAACTGAAATTTTGCACAAAAGTCCAAAATCACCTAACGAAGCTACTGAAACTCTCGAAAATCCATTCCCACTCCCAGATCAAAATTTCACCTATCAACCGGAAATCGCCAAAATACTAACTTCGCCAAAATAGGCTAACTTCTTCACCGAACCTACAAAATTACTTCCGATTGCGCTCCTAAGCCTTGAATCATCTCCCGAAGCTAACCGAATCATCGGAATTCAATTTCGAACCCTCTAACTCACAAGTCAACATCCGGTTGACTTTTCCAACTTAAGTCTTCATAAAAGAGACTAAGTGTCTCATTTCTTAATAAAGTCACTCCAATTAAATTCTAACGCACCCAATACTGATAATGAAACATAAGGAAGCAGAAAATGGGAAGAACGGGGTAGTTACTCACGAGACGACGGGTCGAGTCGTCACATTCTCCCCAACTTAGACAAATGTTCGTCCTCGAACGTGCCCAGACTTGTTCCAAAAGCCCAACAATTGCTGAATAACCTTACCATGTATGAATCCGGGGATGAACTCACGTCACCCTATCTCACATAGGTCTGATAATACAATACAGCTGAAATTTCACAGCCATTTAGACCATAAACCATAGACCCACATTGCACTTTCCAAAATCATACCCAGAATTAACACGAACCAGCTGTAATAACCCATAATCCAACACTCGGAACGATAGTCTCTATTCACAGTAGTTGCCCACAATACCAAATACCGATAGGAAACCTCTTGTTAGCTAAAGTCTTATTCTAACACTTTCATATACTGCCAACTATAAATAAAACATGCGATAAAATGTAACCATTTCTCAAATAAAAAATTTATGAAGTCATTTTCTCTTTTACTAATATCGCAACAGATTTTCGAGCCGAACCTCGATATTATCCTCCTAACAAGCCGAAATCGATTATGTTCGTATTCATTACTGCCCCAATGATCACCTCGAATCCAACACACCACTCTTGTGATATAATACCCCAATACAGGCCTAAGCTACAACTTGCATAATACGCGCACCCATAAGAAACGGTTCGAACATACTCAATTCATGAAAATGACTCAACTGAGAGAGTTGTACCTCAAATTCACTAGTACTGCCACAACACAAGGCTGAGACCCCGTCTCATACCATAGATATATGACACACAAATTTGACCCACAAGGTCATGTTTCCACACAGCTTTGCTGCAACGCGCGATCTTATCCAAATACTACTCCACATGAAACACCTCAAGTTACTACGCTTGAAATCGACAACCATGCTTAATTGATGGCTGGAGCCTGAGCAAATCATTACACCCACGGTGAAATAAATAACACATACCATGCAAACCTGATAGAACATAATCCAACTCACTTTGCCACTCAACCCATGGCATTTCCGGCATGCCCCATGACACAATAGTTTAGAATTGCCCGACGCTAAGACGACCAGTCTAAATTCTGACGCCACATACAAAATCTAACATACCAGCAAGTAAAGATCCACTCGAGTCTCCAAATCCTGATAGCCGTTAAGCAATACCGACGCACACGATCCACAACCACAATATAGCCTGTACATGAGAACTCCCAGTCTCCAACTCCATATAGCACACGCTTCATCATACCTGACCCCAATACTATTGAAGTGCCATCAACTTAATTGCATTGGCCTTTTTCTGAACATGTAATCTCTAAAAATCATTATGATTAGAAATAAAATTTCCTTAATCATCTGAAGCTCATTTCTCTAATCACCCAAAGCTGCCTGTACTGCCTAAGAATGTTATGAATTTCCATTCAGAACTGAACCATAACCTTACACACGCAATTCTCAATCCTTCACAACATATCGCATATACCATATCATCCTAAGGTAACATGAGGACTTCACCTCCCTTCCGAACCATGAACGTTTACGTACTCAACTAGTCAAGGACTTCCATTGATCCCATTTAGAAGAAAAATCATCACACATCCCATGCTCTGCATGACATAAATAGGTCTTGTTCAAATTCTTACAATACCGACACGACGGATAAGATCTTTATAAACTCATAACAGCGCCGAATCAACAATTCATTGGGTCTATACTTCCGGCAAGAACTATCGCCTCATTCTGAACCAAACAATGGTCTTAGCTCCTTAATTTACTTCATATACTCAAATTGCACTGATCTCGAATTCAATGATCTCGTCTCACCCATTATGAACTGCTCAGGCAATAAACATAATCGAAAGTCACATATGATGTCTCAATATGCCAATAGGCTACCAATTCGAACGCGGTACAAACAGAAAACAAACTCTGGAAGGAATTACCAATCTCACGCACTACTACGGCTTTCCTTAGAAAACATGAAGCAAGGCATAAAAATAGCATATAGAAGGCTATACTCAATATCACACTGTTGCGGCGTGCAACCCGATCCCGATAACATACCCATGGAGGCGTGCCACCGATCCACACATAGATCTCACATAAGGAGATACACATCGAGCCAAATTTGCTCATTACAACAAAATACCGAGTATCGGTCATAAGCATGCTAAGTGCATAATAATATCTCTGAGGTACATATAGCATTTTAAGCTACAAAACTCAAGCACAACCGAGGTGCGATGTACAATCTGAATTTCAAGAGCCAAGATGCCCATATAACGTCATTCTTACACAGATTCTCAACACATAGTAATTTCTCAAGTCGTCTCACAACTCACACAGCGCAATGCATTACTACGCAAAATATCTGACAATGAAACATCAATTAACGACTCCTCCATGAGGACCGCGTTACAAAAATGCACACATCTGGCCTGATATAGAGCCGTTATTCACATTAAATCTATCCACCGACTTCAAGCCAATTTTGATCACACTGAACTAGTCTGATAACCTTTCAAAGGTCCATAATAACTTCCATTTTCCACATAAAACACAAGAACAACCATCACAATCGGAGTAATCCTCCCCAGTTCACAACCCAATATGCCAAGTGCCTCCAGGCATGAATCTTTAATTTAACGACACCATCACAAACTTCATACTTGGTTTAAATCTTTAATCAATCAAGTGATCACATGTAGCACTTATAAAATCTTCCAGTGGAACACACTCCCACCACCTACCACAAAATATCTGGAGCGTACCTCTAAAGACCGGTCGCACTAACATTGAAGAGCGATCAAAAATCATTAACCAGGACGTAAAACCTTTTTTTACACAAAACACCGGTCTTAGGTGACGCTGAAGACAATGCCAACTTACCGTAAACATTGAAACTTATCTCCTCCTCATCCGAGCTCATGACATTTTGTCAAAAAAAAAAAATTTCCTTCACTCGTACCATTCTCGGCCAAATTTCCACAACCAGAACTGACTCACCAGCATACATCAAATCGGAACTAACATAGTACATAACTGTAAAATCAGCTAATCAACAGCAACCTCCCCAACTTAGCTCGAAGCCATATATATCACAACACATATACTCTATTGATGTCGTTATATCATGGTGAGATTAAACTCACTCTTTCACAAGCTTGTGGAGACACGAATCATCAGGAATTTTAACTCATCTGCAATTCTTACATTCATTCACACAACAGTTAAGCCCACTTTTTAGGCGACAAAATTTTTACTAAGTCCCAAATTTTTCAAAAATTTCGACAGAGTTTCCTTTGTAATTGGGCCTATCCACCTGCCAGAGAATCACCAAAACCATCCTAACAACACGTCCACAACTTGACAAAGCATCACAATGTATATTAACAACATTAATCTCAATACTACATGTATTATATTATCAAAATTGATACATGGACATGCATTGCAC
>MU723523.1:127994-165686 GCA_026770625.1 Nicotiana glauca
AAAATCCGGTGCCGCGGACGCTGGCGGTCACCTGGCTCAGCTATGGTAGCAAATCTTCAATCAGCTCAAACCCGCTACCGGGTAACAAATACCTGCATCTGCACACGAGGTGCAGGGAGTAAAGTGAGTACTACCAACTCAGTGAGTAATAAGCATATATAATGTCTGAAGATATAAATCCACGAAATGCCACAATGTAAAGCTAAAATTATCAACAAAACCACATCAGGTATATCAGGTAAAATATATATGCGTGAATGCAATGCAATGCATATGATGGTACATTCCAGTACCTATTGTGGCGTGCAGCCCGAGCCATCCATATTTTTTTATCGTCGACGGCGCTCACTGGGCGTGTGTACAGACTCCGGAGGGGCTCCTACAACCTAAGCACAATATCTTGGTCAGTCATTGTTACCTGACCGGTCAGCCATTGTTACCTCACCAAATTATATCACACAGTGTCATTGTTACCACTATTCCAAGTATATATTACAGTGTCATTGTTGCCACTGTTTCAAGTATAACATACAGTGTCATTGTTACCACTGTTTCAAGTCACTTTATAATCAGTCGAGAAAATAATATAGTAAGCCCCTTGGGCATTTACAAAATAGAAATTTCCAGCCCGAAATACATTTAAAATGTCATTTAAGTTTTCAACGCTTAGAATTATGGCTGAGTTTGCAAAACAACATTTAAAACCTTGGACTGAAATTAAATGATATGCAATATCATGCTATGTAGCAATATCAATCCTCGAAGGATTTTACAAGTCTGCACAAGGCCCCAAACGTGGCATCAAGCCCAGTAATATCATCAATGCAATGTGCGTATCGGTCGCCAATATATTATAATTATCACTCGGGATGGACCAAGTCAAAAATCCCCAACCACAAACGACCCCGCACCTACCATGTGGTGCGTGTCTCGCCTCAATATAATGTCACAGTGTGATATACCGGGGTTTCAAACCCTCAGGTCATCATCTACACAAATTACTCACCTCTAACCGGCAAAATATCTAGCCCGCGACGCCTTTTCTCCTCAAATCGGCCTCCACGCGCGTTGAATCTATTCAAATCCATAGTGAATACATTATAATAGGCTAAGGGAATATAACCCAATCGAAAAGACTCGAAAAATATCGAAATTCACGAAATTAGCAAAACCCGAGCCCCAGGCCCACTTCTCGAAAAATTCCAAAAGTCACATCAATAGATTCCTCATCTCACCACGAGTTCGTACATATAAAATTTACCAAAATCGGAGCTCAAATGGTCTTTCAAATCCCAAAATTTCATTTTCAAAACCAAGCCCTAGTTCTTCAAGCTTTCACCCAAAATGAGTAATCTAGTTAGGATATTTGATGATAATCCCATATTATTGTCTAACAATGACCACAAGTGACTTATCTCCAGTTTTCACATGAATTCTTACTCATCAATCACCCAAAAACGAGATTGAAGACTAGGGTATAGAACCTTACCTCTTTGATGAAGAACTTGTGATTGGGTTATTCGATTCTTGAAGATTGATGCAAGATTGGATGATTCAAATGGTGAGTTCCCCCACTCTCTCTCTAAAATGCTCTCACCTCTCTCTAGAATGCTCAGAAAATCACCCCAAAATGAACCCCAAAGCATATATATTGAAATGGGGTCGGGTTATAAAAAGTGGGAAGTTAACACTCCGAAGTCGGGTCTGCTGTAGCAGAACGGACTGCAGAATGAACATGTGGTCAGCAGAATGCACCGCAGAATCAACACCCAAAAATGGGCTACACTGATCCAATCTACAGTCAAAATGCGACCGCAGAGTGCAATCTGCGACGGGTTCTGCGGTCGCAGATTTGACACAGGTTCACATTTTTTTAGCCTTTGGTAATTTGATCATAACTTTGTGTAGGAATGTCCAAATGACGAATTGGTTTGAAGAGTTGGAAACTAGACTCAGAGATCGTTAATTTAATAGGTTGTTGATCACCCAACTCCTTGTATAACTGGAGATATGATCGTTTAAAGTGAGGTCTTATGCGCACTCATTTACAACTTCGTCGATTATGAAATGTTCCAACTTCAAAAGTTCCCGTTAGCTATCCGAAATCACACCGAAGCCCCCGGGACCTCAATCAAACACGCCAACATATCCCATAACATTATTCAAACTTGTTACAATCAACAAAACACCTCAAACAACATCAAAACCATCAATTTTCATCAATTCAAAGCTTAAGTTAAACTAAAACTTTCAAAACTCATATTCAATCAAAAACCCGACCTAAACACCTCCGAATCAACTGAAATTTTGCACACAAGTCCAAAATCACCTAACGAAGCTACTGAAACTCTCGGAATTCCATTCCCACTCCCAGATCAAAATTTCACCTATCAACCGGAAATCGCCAAAATACTAACTTCGCCAAAATAGGCTAACTTCTTCACCGGACCTTCAAAATTACTTCCGATTGTGCTCCTAAGCCTTGAATGATCTCCCGAAGCTAACCGAACCATCGGAATTCAATTCCGAACCCTCTAACTCACAAGTCAACATCCGGTTAATTTTTCCAACTTAAGTCTTCATAAAAGAGACTAGGTGTCTCATTTCTTAATAAAGTCACTCCAATTAAATTCTAACGCACCCAATACTGATAATGAAACATAAGGAAGCAGAAAATGGGAAGAACGGGGTAGTTACTCATGAGACGACGGGTCAGGTCGTCACACCGAGCGAACCAACTGGTCGGCTGAATCAACATGTGATATCATAACATACTGAATGCAGAAGATAAACTAACACATGATGGTGTATGAAAGTATGGATGATATAAATCAAAGTGCGGAAATACTAATACAATTCTGAAATATCTTTGTTGCCAACATTTACTATGAAAATCCTGTGACTCTGTCTAATTGTTACTCTAGTCTATGAAGCCTCTAATGAAATACTGAAAATACAGACTGTCTGAAAATACTGAAGATTGTAAGGTAATGATAATGCCCCAAAAGAACTAGGTATCACCAAATAACTGGTATGAGAATCCTAACACTTTAAATCATCAACCTATAAATCATTACCTACATCGTGTGATGTAATCCTCGGGAAAAAAGGACGTCAATACATTTGAATTGCACTGGTATGTAAAGCAACTAAAAGAAAGAATTATAAATGCTGAAATTGAAACTAAGATGATAACTAAGAATTGATAATTGATAACTGAAATGATAACTATTGAAACTGAAACTGAAATGATAACTGGTAACTGGTAACTGAAATGATAACTAGTAATTGAACTGAACAAATGAAGTAAGGCTATGAATACACTCTCTTCTTAATGATGAACAACATGTTTATCCAAATAAGCTACGGCCTCGGGCCCAATATATATGTACACAAGCTACGGCCCCAGGCCCAAGTATACGTATACATAACTACGGCCTCAAGCCCAAAAATGCATAAAGCATAAACTACGGCCTCAGGCCCAAACATGCATAAAGCATAAACTATGACCTCAGGCCCAAGTATGCATAAAGCATATAAACTACGGCCTCAGGCCCAAATACAGGTGTTCAACATTCAGGAATTGAGAATCAAACTATAATACATGATAGTGAAATACTCAATCACAGTGAGTTACATGATACTAAAATACTGGATCACACTGAGTTACATAATACTGGAACACTGAATAGGACTAGACTGAGACATGTATTTCTGAACTGATTATGAACACTGAAACTTCAATTGTTTATGCACATTAAGTAATCTATACTAGACTCGGGGGCATCAAACCCAAGTCTATATTGAATACGCACTGAGCTCACAACGTTCAGAATGGAAGTGTTGAACAAGTTATGAAGCTATAGAATAGAAGTTCTGCAACTTTTCAAGGAAATAGGCTTTACTATATTTTTGAGGCAATTGGTAACGTCGTAAAAGGAAAGTAGTGTAGGGAGAATCATTAAAATTACCACACATAGAGAGTTAGCCTCACATACCATAAATTCCTGCTCTTGAGTGTAATACAACATTTGCCGACCCTTTCAACTTTAATCTATATCAATTCAAATCAAAGGGATTCCATATTAGCAATAATTCTCATGTTTTGGTTACTTAGGCATTTTCTCGAATACTTGGTGGCATAAAGCTTCATAGTCCTTATTAATGGTGTCTCTACACCCAATAACCCATTCTCTTGCTCCTAGCTAAATTATAAAGCCTTAAATGGTTATAATCAACATCATTCTTTATCATCCATAAGGTAAACAACACCCTTAACAATTAATCAACAATCAACACCCCAAACCTATAACCGTTCATGATTTTATATCAAACCCATCAACTCATATCTCATGAACTAAAGTCTATAATCATTAATCCAATCTTAGAATCAATTAGAGGGTGAAGACACTACCTCTTTGAAGTTCAATCCCCTTGAATTCGAGTTCTAGGGTTTCTTCTCTCAACAGTGATGTCCCAATCGAATATCTGATGATATGGAGGGTTTAACCATATTAATAAGATGATGGGAAATTAAAATTAACTTAGAATCACCATTAGAAGTTACCTTGGGTGGTGGAGGGACCCTTAAGGAGTTAGGTTTTTGAGAGCTTTCCTTTCTAGAGCAAGTTTTTATGTTTTGGGGTCGTGGGTGATGAAATAGGGCTAAAAAATGACTTTCTAGGTCGGACACCGCATCCCAATTGGCCTGACCACAGGCCCAACCACGGTAAATAGCTAGAGCACTGCCTCATGACCGCGATCACGGTCAAATGAGGCCAAACGCGGTGGTTCTGCACTGTTCTATAAAAAGGACATAACATTTTGCACAGAGCTCCGTTTGGGCTCCACAATATATTTTTGGAAAGATATTTCAAAGGTCTACAACTTTTATGCTTTGAGTTTTCCCAAATTTCTTACACATTCACACTAAATTTGCTGGAAGATGGACCTTCTACAAACTTAGTCGATTTTGTCGAATCTTATGCATCTCACTCTCCGTCTTGATTCCAAAACAACTATTTTACCCACACTCATCCCTCTAGGACTTCATATGTCTAAAATATCATATTAATACCAATTTAATATGTCCACATCTAGTTCGAATTTACAGGATGTTACAATACAATCCTACGCCTAGGCAAGCCTTAGGTAACCAATCTCTATATGAAACTGGAAACTACATTCTAATTGTGTTAAACTGCTTAAGTTTCATAGGAATTAAAATTAGTAGGAAAATCAATTAAGAGCATGCCATTGATTGTTTTGCATATTATGTGTATTAATGTTCACATGGACATCCTGTCCTAGGATTCTTTTCTAAAAAAACTACATGTATCTGTATTTGAGACGTGTTGTTTATTGGCTATATCTGTACGGAGGTAAACATGAGCCTTTTAACTGCTTCTTGTCCCTGTTTTCTAGTACTACATGTTATTTGATTGTCGCCTAGATTTTTTCCCTTTTAAATACCTTAGGATTGTCTAGAACTGCCCAAATTTAGAGGTTCCAAACTCTTCTGGGACCACAAGGAAAGGACGGATAACAACACACTTAGAGTTCGTTAAGTAAATCTCGTTTAATAACCACTAAGGGGTGGGATAATGGGTAGAAAAGGATATGATGACTTGTGCACTAATGCAACGTGTAGCTCCTCATTGAGGAGTAATTACCGGGCATTACATAGATGTGATCCTATAGGATAAACAACTTAGGACCCCCTTTTTTCCTTTTACATATGTGTGCTTAGATTGCTTAACTATTAGAAATCAATGTTCCTTTAACATATGTGTGCTTAGACTGTTTATTTGCATCAAATTAATTCACAAAGTTAGTTTGGCAGGGACCCACCATTGTGGACTTTGAGGGGTGCCTAACACCTTCCCCTTGAAGTAACTTCAAGCCCTTACCCAATCTCTGGTTGTATAATTAGTGTTGTAAATGACCCGTAATAGGTGACCTAACGAACCTTAATTAGTTAGGTGGCGACTCTTAAATTCCTTATATCCCTTTTCCAAAAGGAATAGAGTTGTCCCAATAATGTCAAAAACCCTAACTAATCCAAAAGGAGAGGAAAAAGGGGGCGCGACAGCATGGCGACTCTGCTGGGGACACTTGGCCAAAGCGTACCTACTGCTGGGATTGCGCGAGCTGGGAAATTTGTTCAATTGAATCAAGGATATCGAATCTGGGGAAGGTCCTTTTAGGACCAAATAGGCTAGATCTACCTTTTTTCCTTCATAAATGTAATAAGGCCCAGTGCCACTAGTGGATTATCTTTTTATTATTCTAGTGTCGTTTTAGGATTTGTCCATTTTATATTAATGAAATGAGGTATTTTGGCATCTAAGTTCTCCAAATCAACTTGTCACTAGGCCTACCTCGGGCATAATGAGGCTCCTAAATTAAGATGCAGATTTATATTCCTGCAATATGAGTTTAAATACTGCAAATATTTTATCATAATCCCCATTGACTTGTTACCTTTTTATTTTTATTTTATCTCCTTTTGATTATTCCCCTTCCCTAAAGGTTGGTTCGTGCATTCTGGCATCATAAAGATATCATACAAGATCCAGGGGCCCTCCACCTTCTCCTCCTTCTAGTCCACCTAAAGGCAAAGGAAAAAGTAAAGCAAAATGGAAGATTTGACTAACATTAGAAAGGAAAACTCAACAACAGCTGAACATCCAAAAGCTTCCGACGGTCGGGGTACGCAGGTCCAGAATGATGTCGTGTTGCAACTTGAACAAAGGATATTGAAACTCCAAGGGGAACTTGAACATATTCGGAACCTGGCGAACTTGTCCTTCTCACTTAGCGTCCCAGATATTGGCCATCCAAACACTCAAAACTCCACACCACCTCAGAATACGCCCAACAAATAGAATCCTCCTGCAACCCACCACTATACAACTCTACCACAAAACCAAACCATCCTGCCACAATATCAACAAAATACTTGCCACACTCCCCGAAACACCCAACCCATCATTCCTGAACCACAAAATTCCACCAACGATTACCTCTATGCTCAAGCACCATTCCACCAAAATAATCCCACATACGTGGAGACTCTACCTCACTACACCCAACCCATATCTTACATATCGGAGTCCAATGAGAAGGATATGCTCATCAAGAACCTGTCCGAAGAACTCAAGAAATTGACTAGCCGAGTTCAAGGCATGGAAGGAGGTAAGGGGATCGAAGGATTGAATTATGACGACCTCTGTATACAGCCTGATGTGGAACTGCCGGAGAGTTACAAACCTCCCAAGTTCAAAATTTTCAACGGTACTGGTGATCCTAGGGTCCATCTAAGGACCTATTATGACAAATTTATCGGAGTTGGAAAGACGAAAAGATCCGGATGAAATTGTTCATGAGGAGTCTCGCAGGGGATGCTTTGTCCTGGTACATCAGCCAGGACCCTAAGAAGTGGTCTAATTGGGTGAGTATGACCTAGGATTTCATGGACCGATTTAGGTTCAATACGAAAACTGCACCGGACGCACTTTACATCCAAAATATCAAGAAGAAACCCACTGAAACCTTTTGCGAGTATGCCACTCTTTGGAGGTCGGAAACGGCCAAGGTAAGCCGACATTAGATAAAGAGCAGATGAACAAATTCTTCATCAGGGCACAAGATCCACAATATTATGAGAGGCTGATGGTGATTGAAAATCACAAATTCTCCGACATCATCAAGCTTGGGGAAAGAATTGAAGAAGGTATCAAGAGCGGAATGGTTACTAATTTTCAGACACTGCAAGCCACCAACAAAGCGCTGCAGTCTGGTGGAATATCCAAGAAGAAAGACGTAGGAGCTGTAATGGTTGTATAGGGACCCAAATCTCCACTAATCTCCACTTGTATACCAAGCACCCCCACCTACATATCAACCATCACTTCCACCTACATATCAACCATCACCTCCACCTACATATCAACTGTCACCTCCACCTACATATCAACCTATTTCTCCTAGATATTCCTAACCAGCCACCGTCTATCACACATACAACTCCCAACTGTCCCACTTTCAGTCACCTCCAGCTCGCCAAAACTTCGCAAGGCCTCGACCAAACTTTGATCGCAGGCCACCCAAACAGTATACCGCCATTGTCGAGCCCATTGACCAGCTGTATGAAAGATTGAAAGTTGCTGGTTACGTTACTCCCATCCCTGCTGTAGCCACAGAGAATCCATCCTAGTGGGTCAATCCAAACAAAACCTATGCATACCATTCCAGCATGAAAGGACATACCATCGATGAATGCCGCTCATTGAAGGATAAAATCCAGGCTTTGATCGACAACAAAGTCATTTAGGCTAAAAACGCTACTCCTAATGTTCAATAACCCCCTCCCAGATCACAGGGATGGAGGCGTCAATGTGATAGAAATAGATGAATAGTGGGACCAAAAGGGGCCAATCGGGTTAATCAAAGAAGGTGATGATCCCAAGAAGCCAACAGTTACACTCAATCCCATCATAGTGCAGATACAACTGTCAGGAGGGGCTATGGTAACCACATCAATCCCATTCGTGTTTGAAGTAGCACCACCCACAGACACGCCCGTGCCATTCAAGGTTAAAATAACACCACCTACTACGACACCTATTCCATTTGAAGTAAAGGTAGTCACACCACTCATAGGGACAGTGTCCACCACGCTGCATTTCAACACTAATGCTATCCCCTGGGATATACGTGGCTGAAGCTAGAAGGAAAGGAAAGGTCAAGATAGAGGAAGCTGGTGCTATACAAGGGATGACTAGGACCAAAAGAGTCTACACACTCGGACACTTGGGAGAGTCCAGTAAGCAGACTTCTAACAAGCCTCCCGTCATTGAGACAGGACCGGATGAACTCTGGAGGAAGGTTCAAGCTAGGGAATAATCAGTCATAGATCATCTAAACAAGACTCTGGCCTAGATATCTATCTTATCATTGCTACAGAATTCAGAAGAACATAGGTGTGCTCTAATAAAAGTGTTGAATGAAGCTTATGTTCCTAACAACATCACAAGCGGAGAGATGGCTAACATGGTAAGGCACGTATTAGAAAGTCACAAGATAACCTTCCATAAGGATGAACTACCACCTAAAGGTTTGAGCCACAATAGGGCACTGCACATTACCATGCAATACAAAGATTACTTCATCACCCGGGTTCTAATTGATGGAGGGTCTAGCCTTAACATTTCCTCATTGACAACACTAAAGAGGTTGGATAAAGGACTGTATGAAATACAAGAAGGATCCATGAATATATAGGCTTTTGATGGGTCTCAGAGGTCCACTATTGGAGAGATTAGTCTCTGTCTGCAGATGGGGCCTACATGGTTTGAGGTCGAATTCCAGGTGTTAGATATATCCGCGTCCTACAATATGTTATTAGGATAACCATGGATACATTCTGCCGAAGCTGTGGCTTCGACTTTGTATCAGGTAGTAAAGTTTGAGTGGAACCATCAAGAGGTAATTATCCATGGAGATGGTAGAAACCCCATCTACAATCTCCAAACCATCCCGGTAGTTGAGGGTAGAAGAAGGCTTGGTGGAGAAACTTACCACCATATTGAGCGGGTCAATGCAATATACAAGGATAAGTGGTGGAGTAGTAAGATTGAAAGCATAATGAATTGGAGTATATACGAACCTGGCAAGGGTCTTGGTAAGAATCTTTAGGGAATCTCCAAGCTGATACAACTAAAGCGCCATGGCACTACCTTTGGGCTGGGCTATCAGTACACTTGGCAAGAGTACGACAATTGGTCGCCACCATGGCTTGGTCCTTATTATCCATTGGAACAGCCCATACCACACTTGGAACAAACTTTTCAGGAAGCCTACGTCATATGGGGATCAGAGGAGGATGAAACATTAGTAGGCCTAAGGAACTTATTCCCGGAGGACGAAGATATGGACTGCTGTGTCATTGTTGAGGAGGAGGAGGAGGAAGGCCCTACCATCCAAGCTATGAGCAAGGGATCATTCCTCAGAAACTGGACTGTTAGACCATCCACAGACCGACGAGTCCTGGAGTAGCAAGGCGGAACATCACTGTTTATTTTTGCTTTCTAAGAAAATGATTTGTCTCTCTTGCATTCTGTTTTAAGTAAAATTTCCAGTGCTTCAAAATGTTTAAATTATTAAAAATCTCTTTTATGTTTTAATGAATCGACATTTATTATTATCATTTTCTCTGATACTTTTACCTATACAGCATTACCATTTCATGTCTTGATGAACCAATGAATGTGATATGCAATGAGACAACGCAACACAAGGATAGTGATTCGGAAGAAGAAGACATCATACCCAATAAAATTGTCAGAGAAGTAGAAGACTTTGAGAACAAGCCTAAGTCCAATCTGGATGAAAACCGGGGTAATTAACTTAGGAGATTCAGAGACTGCCAAAGAAACTCACATCAGCATCCACTTGTCAGCGTCAGAAAAAGAAGAGTACACACAATTCTTCAAGGAATATGAGGACATATTTGCATGGTCATACGACGATATGACCGGGCTAAGTACATCTATCGTGGCTCACTAATCCAATGTACTCGCTAGTGAAGCAGAAGCTCCGGATGTTCAAGCCTGATAGGAGTCTTTTCACGACCCCGGTTCGCCCTCCGTTAACTATCGTGATGGTACCTAGTCTCTACGACTAGGTATGCCTAACAATGTGGAAAATGAACAAAATTTGCGAAAGAAGTAATTTAAAACCGAAATAGTAAAATAAAACAGTGTTTAAAATGCCGCTCGACATACACAATAACAACCCTCAAAACTAATAACATTTCCCAAAAACTAGAATCTCATAATAACAAGATTTTGAAAGTCTACAAGTATCGAACTCCAGAATATCTAATAAAGAAAAAGAAATACAGAATGGCCAATACTTAAAGGGAGAGTAGAAAGGGACTCTTCGGTCAGCGGATGCGGCAGATATACCTCAGAGTCTCTATAAGCGCTTTGCCTCACGTGTGATAAGTCTAAGTGGGGGTACCTGGATCTGCACATGAAAAACATGCACAGAAAGGGCATGAGTACACCACAATGGTACTCAGTAAGTGCCAAGCCTAACCTCGGTCAGGTAGTGACAAGGAAAGTCAGGGCCCTATTGAGACTAAATGAAATATAAGGTATAACAGAATAAGATAAAATATTATAGTCGAAAGCTAACAACAAGAATTTATACAGGATAAGGATAACAAAACTGAAACAGAGACAAAAGCAATCACAAAGAATACCACTTTCCACAAAGATAATAACCGAGGATCTCTCAGTACCCCGAGGATCTCTTAGTTTCCTCAACATATGCTAGGGATCTCTTGGTATCCTAAGGATCTCTTGGTATCCTCAACATACGTGCGGGGATCTCTCGGTATCCCGCACTCCAGTTCAAACCAAAAATACGTACAAGGTATCTCCCGGGATGCCGTCCCGTAGTTCCAAAGTAAAACACACAGCAATAACACAAGGAATACTCAATTAAACTCAACTTCATACCAAGGTAAAACAGGAAATTATAACCTTGCATGCTTCACATGATACAAATAAGGCACCTTAAGCAAATAAAGCAATTAAGTCAATTAGGCATGCTTCTCTAAGCAAATAGTAGGCTTAAATTCCAAGTAGTATAAGCAGGAAAGGAAAAATACAATCAAAGCTACTTTAGTGAAAACAAGATTTTCAACAATTAGCATAAGTACGCACTCGTTACCTTATGTATCAAGCATTTCATTTATCACAATACCAAATTCTAAGGGGAATGTCCCACACACAAGGTTAGGCAAGCCACTTACCTCGGACCAGTTCAAAATCAATCCGAAACCACGCTCTTGCCATGAGTACTCGACTCCAAATGGCCCGAATCTATTCAATTCAATAGCATCATGTAAATAACGCTCCTAATCCCGAAATCACCCAATGGGGCTAACGGAACCACCAGAATTCCATTTCGAGGCCGTCTTCACACTGCTCCGATTATGGTCAAAATTCTAAAACTTAAACTCTCATTTAGGGGCTAGGTGACCATAACTCTCCAAATTTCCAAATAAATCTTCTGGTAACTCACAATAGCAGAAACAAACACGGGGAATACAGTTAATAGGTGACCAAAGCGTTAATTCTTAAAATGATCGGCCGGGACGTTATATCTTCCCACACTTAAACATTCGTTCATCCTCGAATGAGCGTGAAGTAGTGAAAAGATGAGGGTAACAGCTGTACATATCCTGCTCGGTCTCCCAGGTCGCCTTCTCGACCGGCTGATGCCACAGAACCTTCACTGATGCAATGTTCTTTGACCTCGACTTTCGAATCTGCATGCCCAATATTGCCACTAGCTCCTCAACATAAGATATATCTTTTTCCAATTGAACTGAGCTGAAATCCAACACGTGCGATGGATCACCGTAATACCTCCGGAGCATCGAAACATAAAATAACGGTTGGACTCCTGCCAAGCTGAGAGGTAAGGCAAGCTCATAGGAAACCTTCCCAACACTCCTCAATATCTCAAAAGGGCCGATAAACCTCGGACTCTACTTCCCTTTCTTTCAAAATCTCATAATGCCTTTCATAGGCAAAATTCGAAGTAGAACCCGCTCTTCAACCATGTAGGAAACATCATGAACCTTCTGGTCCACGTAACTCTTCTGTCTAGACTGGACTGTGTGGAGTCTATCTTGAATCACCTTAACCATCTCCAAAGCATCTTGTACCAAGTCTGTTCCCAATAATCTAGCCTCACCTGGCTCGAACCAACCCACCGAAGATTTACACCGCCTACTATATAAAGCCTCATACGGTGCCATCTGAATGCTGGACTGATAGTTGTTGTTGTAGGCAAACCCTGCCAACGGCAAGAACTGATCCCAAGACCTCTAAAATCAATCACACACGCATGGAGCATATCCTCAAGAGTCTAAATAGTGCTCTCGGACTGTCCATCTGTATAAGGGTGAAATGCTGTGTTCAACTCCACTCGAGTACCTAACTCAAGCTGTACGGCTCTCAAGAACTGCGCTGTGAATTGATTACCTCTATCTGAAATGAT
The DNA here is from genome assembly GCA_026770625.1 of Nicotiana glauca. NCBI lineage: Eukaryota > Viridiplantae > Streptophyta > Magnoliopsida > Solanales > Solanaceae > Nicotiana > Nicotiana glauca. Next base: position 141,075 of record MU723523.1, read on the forward strand.
GGAAACTGGAATACCATGCAGACGAACAATCTCCCAGATATAAATCTTTGCCAACCACTCCGAAGAATAGGTAGTACTCATGGGAATGAAATTCGCAAACTTGGTCAGCCGATCCACAATCACCCAGATAGCATGAAACTTCCTCAAACTCTGTGGGAGCCCAACTATGAAGTCCATAGTGATCCTCTCCCACTTCCACTCCGGAATCTTTATCTGCTGAAGAATTCCGCCCGATCTCTTGTGGTGGTACTTCACTTGCTGACAATTAAGGCACTGAGCTACAAACCCAACTATATCTTTCTTCATCCGCCTCCACCAATAGTACACTCAAATTCTGATTCATTTTCGTGGCACCCGGATGAATAGAATACCACGAACTATGCACCTTCTCTAGAATTACCTCCCGAAGCCCCTTAACATTGGGTACACGAACTCGACCCTGCATCCTCAATACCCCATTATTACTAATAGTCACATCTCGAGCATCTCCATAAAACACCTTGTCCTTGAGGACAAGCAAATGAGGGTCATCAAACTAACGCTTCTGGATACGATCAAACAAGGAAGATGGAGAGACCACACAAGCTAGAACCCGACTGGGCTCTGAAAGATCCAACCTCACAAACTGGCCGGCTATGGCTTGAACATCCATCGCCATGTGCCTCTCTGCTGCTGGTAAATAATCCAAACTCCCCATCTCTCCGCCTGACGACTCAACCCATCGGCCACCATATTGGCCTTACCCGGGTGATATAAAATAGTGATATCATAGTCCTTTAGCAGCTCTAACCACCTCCTCTAGCGCAAATTAAGATTCTTTTTCTTGAACAGATACTGCAAACTCCGATGATCAGTACAAATCTCACAAGGCACAACGTACAAATAATGATGCCAAATCTTTAAGGCATGAACAATAGCAGCTAACTCGAGATCATGGACAGGATAATTCTTCTCATGTACCTTCAGTTGTCTGGACGCGTAGGCAATCACCCTACCTTCCTACATCAATACTACTCCAAGGCCAACCCTCGAGGCATCACAATTGATAGTATAAGACCTCGAACTGGTAGTCAATATCAAAACTGTGACTATAGTCAAAGCTACCTTGAGCTTCTGAAATCTCTCCTCACACTCTTCCGTCTACTGGAATGGAGCACCCTTCTGGGTCAACCTAGTTAGATGTGCCGCAATAGATGAAAACCCATGAAAAAATTGATGGTAATAACCTGCCAAGCCAAGAAAACTGCAGATCTCTATAGCTGAGGATGGTCTGGGCCAATTTTGTACTACTTCTACTTTCTTCGGATTCACCTTTATCCCCTCACTCGAAACCATGTGATCAATAATGCCACAAAATCCAACCAAAATTCACATTTCGAGAACTTCGCATATAATTTCTTCTCCCTCAATGTCTAGAGCACTGTCCTCAGGTGCTGTTCATGATGAATATACCTCGGTTTGCCCTCTATGAACCGTCATGACGACACCTAGTCTTTACGACTAGGTAAGCCTAACAATGCAAAAAATAAACAAAATTTGCGAAAGAAATAATTTAAAACCAAAATAGCAAAATAAAACAGTGTTTAAAATGCCGTGGGACGTACACAATGACGACCCTCAAAACTAATAACATTTCCCAAAACCTGGAATCTCATGATCACAAGCTTTTGAAGGTCTACAGATATCTGACTCCAGAATATTTTACAAAGAAAAGAAATACAGAAGGGCTAATACTTAATGGGAGAGTGGAAAGGGACTTTTTGGTCTGCGGACGCGGCAAATGTACCTCGAAATCTCTACAAGCGCCGCACCTTACGCGTGATAAGTCTGAGTGGAGGTAACTAGATCTACACATGATGAACATACGCAAAAAGGGCATGAGTACACCACAGTAGTACTCAGTAAGTGCCAAGCTTAACCTCGGCCAGGTATTAAGGACGAAGGTCAGGGCCCTATTGAGACTAAATGAAATATAAGTATAACAGAATAAGATAAAATAGTACAGTCGAATTTATACAGGATAATAAGGATAACAACAACTTAAACAGAGACAAAAGCAATCACAAGGAATACCACTCTTCACAAAGATAATAACCGGGGATCTCTCAGTACCCCGAGGATCTCTTAGTATCTTCAACGTATGCTAGGTATCTCTTGGTATCCCGAGAATCTTTTGGTATCCTCAATATACGTGCTGGGGATCTCTCGGTATCCTGCACTCCAGTTCAAACCAAAAATACATACAGGGGATCTTCCGGGATGTCTTCCTGTAGTCCCAAAGTAAAACACACAGTAATAACATAAGAAATACTCAATTAAACTCAACTTCATACCAAGGTAAAACAGGAAATTGTAACTTAGCATGCTTTACATGATACAAATAAGGCAGTTTAAGCAAATAAAGCAATTAAGTCAATTAGGCATGCTTCTCTAAGCTAACAACAGGCTTAAATTTCAAGTAGTATAAGCAGGAAAGGAAAAATACAATTAAAGCTACCTTAGTGAAAACAAGATTTTCAACAATTAGCACAAGTACACACTCGTCACCTCACGTACCAGGCATTTCCTTTATCACAATACCAAATCTTGAGGGGAATGTCCCCCACACAAGGTTAGGAAAGCAACTTACCTCAAACCAGCTCAAAATCAATATGAAACCATGCTCTTGCCACGAGTACTCGACTCCAAATGGCCCAAATCTATTCAATTCAATTGCATAATGTAAATAAGACTTCACGTAATTGATTCTACAAATAAATTCTAAGCTAATACGCGAAATTAGGTAAAATAATCAATGCGCCCTCCGGGCCTACGACTCGTAATTGGGTAAAATATACATTTTCATAATCCTCATACTCTCATGAGTCTAACCATACAAAATTTGTTCAAATCCAACATCAAATACCCAGTCAAAACTCAAATTATATGTCTAAGAACTTTCTTCCAATTTTTCCCCAATTTTCATGTCCAATTCGAAATTAAATGACAAAACTAACAATACAACAACAAAAACAACAACAACCCAGTATAATCCCATTTAGTGGGGTCTGGGGAGGGTAGTGTGTACGCAGACCTTACCCCTACCCTGGGGTAGAGAGACTGTTTCCAAATAGACCCCCGGCATCCTTCCCTCCAAGAACTTCCCACCTTGCTCTTGGGGAGACTCGAACTCACAACCTTTTGGTTGGAAGTGGGGGTTGCTTACCATCAGAGCAACCCCTCTTGTCTAACAATAGATTAATGAAAATTATACACTTACTCTACATTAGTCTAAGGTTATGTGGGAATGTCCTAATGAAAGATGGATAAAAGTGAACACAGATGGGGCTTCTAGGGGTAATCCAGGTAAAAGTTCTATAGGGTATGTACTGAGGAATGAAGAAGGAAATGTATTATATGCCTATGGAAAGGAAATTAAGGAAGTTTCAAACACTGTTGCGGAGGCAAGTGCACTGCTAGAAGCATTGAGATATTGTATGGAAAAGGATTATGTCCTATTTGAAGTTAATACAAATTCAATGGTCCTCATGAAAGTAATAATTGAAGAGTGCGCTTTTCCATGGAGTATTGCAGAAGCAATAGAGGAAATCAAAGATTTGATGAATAGATGTAATGTATCAATTTCACACACACTCAGAGAAGGTAACAGGCTGGCAGATCACTTGGCTAATTATGCCTAGACCATGGAATCATTGAAGTACACTATTTCTGGGAGCTGGACATTCAAGGAAGAAAGATAGTGAATGATGATAAGTCACAATGCCCATATCTAAAAGTAAAAGTTGCAAGAGGCTAAGAAAAAAGGAGCAACAAGGTGGAAGGGGATGGTGTTAGTAATGGGAGAGGAGATAATATCATACAGTTTTTATACTAACCGTTTGTTCATGTATGCAGGTACATCGATGCTATATATACATTATTATTTAATGACTCGTCAGTTGGTGGTATTAGTACATGCTACTCAATCCAGCGGGGGGTGGTTAAAAATAATGTATAAAATGGCAACAAAGGGACCGAAGGGTACTTGGGGAGTTCAGATGTGCTGGTACACTTTGATGCTAAACAATGAAACTACGATGTGGGAAAAAATACTTAGAAAATACTTTATTTGGTTGGAGCAAAAGGGAGAGGTCGGAGATGACAGCATTGAGAGTCAAAGACTAGGAAGATTCACAAGAAATGAGCAACACGACATGGAGAAAGAAGGAGGCTGGAGAGGATATAATGTCAAATAGAAGCAACCAATGCCAAGACAAACTTATTACTCAATAGTCGAGCTATGGGAAGCACACGAAATGTGGACCATATGCAAGCATTTTCAATGGGAATCTGCAACGTATGGGAGTAATACATGCAGAAGTCCACAACTCTTTCTGAGTGGAGATGAACTTGATGTCTGGGAAAAAGCATGCATGTTGGATTTACAAAAAAAGAGAACATTGGGTTTCTATGGATGGCATCCAATGGAAGGTTTTCGAGTAAGCATGCTCGAAAGACTACAAGCGTGCATGCAAATGCCAAGGAATTCAATGATGCTGGATCTCGCGTGCTTGCATGCAATGCAGAAATGTTGCTCAACAATATTGCGAACACCCTGGTCTAATGCATGGTACTGCTGGGGTATTTTTAAAATTGATGGACCATATTTCCATGTTTGCACACGATGGATACACATGGGAGGGAAGGCAGGCTTTATGGCTGGAAATAACATGCTGGAGCAGATTATTTTAATCCAAGTGCAAATTCAAATGGGAGCATTTTCTTGGAGTACACACGCATGGGATCATAGCTTTTTTGGCTATCACGTGTTCTTAGGAATCAAAAGATGTACATTGATTTTAATATGGTCTGGCTTTAATAAGGAGCTCATTTGGAATCAATTTAATTGGCTTAATCGATCATAGCTACCCCCATGGTGGGGAATAAATGGTCACGCAAGTGGAAATTCTAAGCAATGGAAAAAACAATGCTACAAGAAGCACGACTTTTAAAAAAAAACACGCATGCTCATTGTACACATTCGCACTGGGAACACAAATTACACGGTTGATTGCTAAGGCGTGCGCTTTTCCTTGGGATTTTTAATTACAGAAAATGCAGCTGGAATACATGGAGAATGGGGCAAGCTATCGACACAGGGAACAATACAAACACAAAGCAAAAGGAATAATGCAAATCGAGGCACAGCTGAGTATTAAAATAATACCATGGAATATTTTGATTTTTATATTATGCGCATGCCTTAATGCACCAAATGTACACCTTATGCTAAGAGAATCTCCAGAACTCAAGGATGTAAACTTGAAATCAAGCATGCACGCAAGCTTACGGAGTAGAGACATGGATAACGAATGTAGTTATCAAAGCTTATTTCCTTCATTATGTTACACCACCGGACAACTTACTATTGTAATTTTGTTTTTTTGTTAGTTATATATATAAAAATAGCCCAAGGCGCTTGCCTAGCGGATTTTCAAAAAAAAAAAAAGATTAATGGAATTAAACTAGAAAGGGTTAAGGAATTGTTATCCAAAGATTTCCTCTTCAAATTCCTTCCAAAATCGCCCTCTCCCGAGCTCCAAATCAATTTCTAACTTTTTGAAACTAAACCCTCTAATTCTGATTTTTCTGCCCAGCAAAGTCGCATCTCTGGCTCAATTTTTGCATCTACGATACCGCTTCTGTGGTCAAGGGAACCGCTTCTGTGTTTCTCACTTAAAATTCCCTCTCCGCTCTTGCAACCCATTTGCGCATCTGCGATCCCCCAAGTGCGGTAAAACGTCTGCTTCTGCGGTTCTTGCTCACTTTCCTCTTGGCCGCTTCTGCGGCTTGATTTTGCATCTGTGGGAGTCGCATCTGAGGCATATCAACTGCAGATGCAATTATGACAGCAGCCCAAAGACTTAAGCTGCAAACTCCCACTCTCCAACTCCCCGTTAACCACCCAAAATCATCCCGAGGGTACCAGAACCTCAACCAAATATACAGACAAGTCATATACCACTATTCAAACTTATAAAAATCTCCATAACACTCAAAAAATTTTGAATCAATCAATTAGCATCGGATTCAAGCCTAAGAACTTTAAAAACTCTTGAAATATGCTTTTGACCAAAATGTCTATCAAACCTCATCCGAATGACTTGAAATTTTACACACACGTCACATTCAACACTACGGAGCTACTTCAACTTCTGGAATTCCATTCCGACCCTCGAATCAAAATCTCACTATTGAACCAAAAACTTTGAAAATTCAACTTTCGGCATTTCAAGCCTAAATGAGCTATGGACCTCCAAAATACAATCTGAACATGCTCCTAAGCCCAAAATTACCCAACGGAGCTAACAGAACAACTAGAATTCCATTCCAAGGCCATCTTCACATTGCTTTGACTATGGTCCAAATTCTAAAACTTAAATTCTTATTTAGGGAATAAGCGTTTCATAACTCTCCGAATTTCTAAATAAATCTTCCCGGCAACTCACAATAGCAGAAACAAACACGGGGAATGCAGTTAATAGTGGATCATTGCGTTAATTCTTAAAACGATTAGCCGGGTCATTACAAGTCTGATAATTAAGGAGGAAGTCACCAAACAAATCAACGCCAAGATCCTCAGGGTTGTGAATACCCAATATTGTTAGCCAAAATCTTGCCAATTACAAAGAAGGATGGAAAGGTCAGGGTTTATATCAATTACCGGGATCTCAATCAAGCAAGTCCAAAGGATGATTTCCCCCTTCCAAACATACACATCCTAATCGATAACTGTGCCAAACATGAGCTTCAGTCATTTGTGGATTTCTTCGTCGGTTACCATCAGAACTTGATGGATGAGGAGGACGCTGAGAAAATGACTTTCATTACTCCATGGGGAGTATACTATTATAAGATGATGCCATTCTGCCTAAAGAATACTGGGGCCACTTACATGAGGACTATGACCTCTATCTTCCATGACATGATAGATAAGGAGATCCGGGTGTATATGGACTACATCATCATCAAATCTAAGAAAGCCATTGACCATATAGAAGATTTAAGAAAGTTCTTCGACAAACTGCGGAAATACAACCTGAAGCTAAATTTTGCAAAATGTGCATTCGGGGTTCCTGCCGAAAAGTTACTTGGGTTTATCATCAGCCGTCGAGGGTTAAAACTAGATCCACCAAAAGTCAAAGCCATCCAGGAGCTTCCACCACCAAGAAGTAAGAACGATGTAGTGAGCTTTCTAGGATGACCGAATTATATCAGTCGGTTCATAGCCCAGTCCAGATCATATGTGAACCAATTTTCAAGATGTTAAAGAAAAATGCTGCAACCAGTTGGACTGAGGATTGTCAAAAGTCCATCGACATGAATATGCAGGAGCTGCTGGTAATCGGCTATTCAAATTTGCTTATACACCAAGTAGAAAGAGAATGAGCCACCAAGAATTCTAAGATATTACCATATCTTCATCATGTGTAGGAATTGAGAAAGAGGTTCACAAAGACAAAATTTCGGCACGTTCCCAAAATTCAGAATGAATTTGCTGATGCATTAGCCACCTTGTCATCCATGATACAACATCCAGACAAGAACTTCATTGATCCTATCCCGATGAAGATTTATAGCCAGCCAACATATTGTGCCCATGCTGAAGAAGAGGCAGACTGGAAACATTGGTTCCATGACATCAAGGAACACTTGGCAAATGGGGAGTACCCAGAGCATGAAAATCATGCCCAGAAACATATGCTTTGGAGGTTGTCCAACAACTTCTTCCATAATGGAGGAACTCTATACAAAAGAACTCCTAATTTGGGATTACTGAGGTGTGTCAACGCAAAGGAAGCATCTAAACTACTCGAAGAGATACATGCTGGGACCTGCGACCTGCATATAAATTGTTTTGTCTTGGCCAAGAAGATACTTAGAGTTGGTTATTTCTGGATGATCATAGAGACTGACTGCATCCAGTATGTTCGAAAATTCTACCAATGTTAGGTACACACAGATATGATAAAAGTACCACCAAATGAGCTCAATGCAACTCGCTCACCTTGGCCATTTACCGCTTGGGGAATGGATGTCATTGGTCCAATCGAGCCCACCGCCTTAAGTGGACACTTATTCATCTTGGTAGCTATTGATTACTTTACCAAATGGGTCGAAGCAGCATCTTACAAAGAAGTGACTAAGAAAGTCGTGGAAGATTTTGTCTGCGACAGATTGTTTATCAATTCGGGGTTCCAGAATCAATCATCACCAATAATGCCTCCAATCTCAACAGTGATCTGATGAAGTCCATATGTGAGAATTTCAAAATCAAGCACATGAATTCCATAGCCTATGGACCTCAGTTAAATGGAGCCGTAGAAGCAATCAACAAGAATATCAAGAAGATATTGAGAATAATGGTAGAAAATCAGAAACAATGGCACGAGAAACTATCATTTTCCTTATTGGGATATTCACCATAGTTCGAACATCAACTGGGGTAACTCCCCAGTTGCCTTTTTATGGTACAAAAGGTGTTATTCTCGCCAAGGTAGAGATTCCTTCCTTCAGAATCATATAAGAAGCTGAGCTTAGTGACATAGAGTGGATGGGGAGTTGTTATGAGAAACTAGCCCTCATAGACGGAAAAAGGATGAATGCAGTTTATCAGAGGAAACTCTATCAGAACAGAATATCCAGAGCCTTCAACAAAAGGGTCAAGCCAAGATAGTTCGCACTGGGGCAGCTGGCGTTGAAGATCTTTCCACATCAAGATGTATCCAAAGGGAAATTCTCTCCCAATTGGAAAGGTCCTTACATGGTTCACAGAGTACTAATAGGAGGAGCTGTTATACTTGCAGAAATGGACAGAGAAGTCTGGCCAAAATCGGTCAACTCAGATGCAATGAAGCTATACTATGTTTAACTCTGTATGCTTTTCTCATATGATGTAAATTGAACTACGCTCGACCTGATTCACATTTAAGAGAAGATGCATAGGAAACCCTGTGTGTTCGGTCATAATTCAAATAAAATCTATTTTCCCCCTATAATCAGAAATTGGGGCAGAATTTTGAGGAGGACCCTCAAAATTCTGAAGTAAGTTTAGCCGATCGCAGCATGTACAATAGTCAAAGATGCCAATCCATCTAACTGGGGAAAATTTTGAGGAGGACCCTCAAAATTCCATAGCATGGGAGGTTGGAATGTCTTGGATCTTGTCACGGCTGTTGGTCATCTAAATTTCTTAAAATATCTTTTACTATGTCTTTGAAAAACTATGCATGCTTGCTTGTAAAATAACTCTATTTAGCAAACTCTATCTCTGGATGATTGAAACAGGATCTTCAAGCCAAGCAAGTCAAGATAAGCAAAGCCAATGAGGACACGAATCAACCTCGCCCATCTACATAACTCACAATTTTTCTTTGGATGCAGGAATGAGAATATACACGCCTTGAAGTCACATTCTTCATAACAATTGCGCTACTGAAATCTGATACAAACTAAGAAATTTTGCTACTATATGCTATTTATTCTATTTTTGCATAAGCCTAAACACTGCTTTCCTTGTATGAGGCTAAGCCCTGCCTCCATATCTGCATAAAGCTAATCACTACCTTCCATTGCATAAGCTTAATCTCTGCCTTCCCTTATATAAGGCTAATATCTGCGTTCATTTGCATGGGACTAAGCCCTATCCCGCATCCTGCATGAGGTTAAGCTCTACCTCCACATTTTCATAAGGCTAATATCTACCTTCCCTTGCATAAGGCTAATCTCTGCCTTCATTTGCATGGGGCTAAGCCCTGTCCTGCATCCTGCATGAGGTTAAGTTCTACCTCCATATTTTCATAAGGCTAATCTCTGCCTTCATTTGCATGGGGCTAAGCCCTGTCCCGCATCCTGCATGAGGTTAAGCTCTACCTTCACATTTTCATAAGGCTAATCTCTGCCTTCCCTTGCATAAGGCTAATCTTTGCTTTCATCTCGTCTGAGATTTGCGTAAGGCTAATCTCTGCCTTCATTTGCATGGGACTAAGCCCTATCCTGCATCTTGCATGAGACTGAGCTATATCCCTATACCTTCATGAGGCTAAGCTCTTGATGACATCCAAATCTACTACTAAAAAGTAATAGACACGGTCGTATGCAATATAATTTACCCAACTATGAGTCGGGGTCGAATCCCACAGAGAACAATGTGTAGGCGATTAGGAATGTAAGAAAATTATCGCTTATCGCGCAATACCAAACAATAAGAATTTGATTTGAAAATATTTTATATCTAAATGCAGAAATGTAAACTAACCTAGAAAGCAAGTAAAATGATCAATGGCTACAAGTATGGTTGTATCGGGAATTACACTCAAGTAACGATCCAATGTATTTCATGATTTTACAAATATAAGTGAGTTTATGTTAATTAGCCATGGATAATAATTTTTAATTAGCTTCTTCCGAAGACTAGCAAGACTTCCTAATTGAATTATCCCTAAAATAATTAGAAGATTAAGCGCACCCGGAATGGCTACAAGTAGTTCAATCATATCCCTAGGTAGAATCTATAAAATGAGGGTTAAAGCCTCAAGTTCTTGCTAATTAATCTTTCCCAACCCCAAATTATCTTTTCCAAAATTAATTCGGAGTTAATGGGCGAGTCCTAGGGTTATCTAATCCCTTTGAAAATATTAAAGAACAAGAATAATTAAAGTAACAACAACTCACTTCATAAATAATTAAAAATCATTCAATACATAAGCACAACAAGGTATTTAATTCACACTTTAAACAAGAATATTTCCATAAACAAGATTCAAGTGTTGAATAAAATACTACACACTTAGATATTCAATAGAAATCAAGGAAATGAATAAATAGACATAAATGGGTAAGAAAATCTTAACCACAACCTTCAATCTTCAAGACCCAAGTGTGTGCGCAAAACCCTAGCTTCAATAAATGTTCTCTCTAGTTCAATGAACTGAAAAATAAGCCAAAGATATTCCAAAGATCTACTTGGATGAGTATAAAAATGGTTTGGGGTTTAGAAAATGTGAAAAGACCAATTTTCCAAATTTGATGCCTGACTTTTGCATCTGCGGAATAATTCATGCAGATGCGGTTCCGTAGATGCAGATTCATCAATACAGAAGCGGAATGCCTTGTCCAACACTGCTTCACAGATGCGGTGCAAAAGTCGTAGATACGACATTGCATAAGCGATACTCTAACTGCATATGCGGTTTTCCCATGCTCAGCCATTTTCGTAGAAGCATTTGTTCTTCCGCAGAAGCGGGATCTCTTTTGCGTCTTCTCCTTCGCAGAAGTGAAATCTTCCAATCCAGTCCTCCACCGCAGAAGTGGTTATTTTCATGCAGGAGCGGGGTCGCTTCTGCGACCAAACTTCCGCATAAGTGGAATCACTGGAAGATTTTGCATGTTTTCACTCTCTTTTGCTCAGTTCCACTTAAATTCAATTCAAATCACTTCGTAGTATCATTTACTTGAAAATATAACAATGCACACCATAAACAACCTCATATTATGGTTAAAGGACATAAAAGATAAGGAAAAGAGACTAGATTGAGTGGTAAAATCACCACTCATCAGCTCTGCCTTCGATTTACATTCTTTTCACCGAGGCTAAGCAATGTCTCTCCAACATTATCTACTTTGCTCTTCTTTCGGGTAAAGCTCTAACCTACGCTTCATAAGACTAAGCCTTTGTCTTGTTGAAATCATATTATTGCATCTCATGGGCTGAAATATTGCCAACCTGTCCAAAGGCGTCATCCTCATAACCAGAAGATGCCATGTCAAGGCCTGAGGATCTCCCTAAATTTGCATTTCATTATTCAAAAGCGTCATGATATGGAGGCACCATTTTCATAGCCCGTGAACATCATTTCATGGCCTGCGAATCCTTCACTGTACAACTCATGGCCTAGGATGTCATCCTCAACCATCTAAAGACAACTTTCATAGTCTATAGGGAATCTACATCATGTTTAAATTTTCGCACAATATATGATTGTAGTATCTTTATTTGCAGGTGACCTGGCAAGCAACTGCTATCCTAGCAAGAGCGATCCTGCTCCAGTTTCTTCGACTATCTCAAACTTGACCGCTCCCGTAAACCATTCTTTCACCTATCCCAAAATTTGTGTCCGTTCTTGCGATGACTTCATCGATATATTCTGCTGATGTATCCAGAACTACACACGTCATGATTCTCGTAAAACCAGGGATATGTAGGTAGCTCAGAAACCAGGGTGCGGCCTAAAATCTCTCAAACACCTCTTTCGGTAAAAAATGGCTATTATATCTTTACCCGACAACTCCTTCATCCTTTCGGGGTAAAGAGTGGCAACTGTTGATACCCAATTTTTCACAAAATAATTTTAAATTCATATATGTCTTCGAAATCGTGCATTAGCATCAATTGGTATTATTTCCATAATTTTTACACCTTTTATTAATTCGCCTAGTATTTTATTTCTAATAAATAACTACAACATTGCATCAGAAATGAGTTCAAAGACATTTATCGATTTAATTTAATATTTACGGTCCTATTAAGTCCAAATTATTCTATAAATAGCCAAATTGGCATCTTTTGGCTATAAATGCAATGACTTTGCAATTATAGCCCATGTTTACGATTCTTGCATTATTTTTAACACAAATTTGTCTTTTGTAATTTTAAATACTAAATAACCATTTTAAAAATATTTCTATGCATAAAATTTATTTTTATAATTAGTAATTATTTTACAAATTATTTTAATTAATTTATTTGGGGTATTTAACAAGTGGCCTTATTTAATTTCAATTCTAGCCTAATTGACTAGCACAAATACCCTTATAAATTAGCCCAGTAAACCCATCTTAAACCCCTTATTTACCCGACCTAAGTCTTGTGAAATCTTGACCATTAATCATTTTGATCAACGACCCAGATTATTCCTACCATAATTAAACCTAAAGACCCCCCCCCCAAACCTCTCATTCTCTCTTCTCATCCCGCCTTAACCCCTTCCCCTTGTCTCTGAGATGCTCTCTGATCCTAATCCTAACTCTCCCTCGCTGTCACTCATCCACCGCCGTCCATGGTGGTTTCTCACCACCCCCAGGCCTCTAATGACCTCTCCTATGCTGGGTGCTACTGTCTCTAAGGTCCTCGAGGGGCTAGGGTCAGTCCGCTTACACCTTTGGCCTTTTCTTGCCTGTTTCAGGCCATTTTGGTTCGATTTCGAGTAAGATCTTCCTATTTCGCCTTAAACCTATGGATTTCTAAGCTTATGTCTTCATTTATGTGTTATTTAAAAAAACCTAATTTCGTCCTTTGGACTTCTCTGATCTGTATAAGATCTGAGATGGGTAGAACTATTTCACATGATTTTTGTGAAAATCTTCTGATTTTCAAGTGGCTTTTCACTTTCCTAAACTACGGTTTCCTGAAAATCTTTTTCCTCAAAACGTTTTCTGGTTTTAAATGTTTCATCTTCTATTCTGTATGTGTTTTTGACCGATTATGTTGAGTTTGCCTCAACCCTAACTAGTTTATTCTAAAACCCCAAATTTTTGACATTTTTGTTTGGATTCTGAGCTTGTCAGTGTTACTTGCTACATGATTTATTCTGTGCTTTGATTCACATGGTTCCTCCTTTATTTAATTTGAATGTTTGTGATTTTACCCTAATGTGCCTCTATTAAGGTTCCTAGTTCGATTTCTAGATTGATTCTATTTGTCTAGATTCATCCTGGTTATTTACTCATGGAAAACCTATATTTTTCTCCTTAAATCAGTGTTGTTTTGAATTCTTGATTCGCTGATTTGTTTCTTTAAAATTTATATGCTGATCCTTAATTATTCCTTTATTTGCAACCTTATTAAGTTTCTTGCCTTACTTGAATTAACTGTGATACTTGCTAATTCTTACTAATTATTTCCTTAATTGAACTCCTGTTTATTTACTCCTAATGCCTAATCCGTAGCTAACTCTTACTTGTTTCTTTCCTTAAATATATGTCCTGCTCTTTACCGTTGATTGATTATCCCTTGATTAGGGGAGACTTTACGAATTTTACGTTTGACTGATTCTGTAAATTTCCCTAATTGCAACATAATTGATTCTTTACCTTACTCTATTTAACTCTTAACTACTATATATAATCTCCTCTATTCTCACTTCTACACACGAACACTAGTTCAAAAATCTCTCTTACACTTTAAAGCTCTCTCTCTTTTCTTCTTTGTTACTTGCAATTTTCACTAACCTAGCTAGCTGTAAACCAGGTGTAGCTATTGCACCATATCTGCTCTATACTCTGTGTTTTTCTCTCCTTAACTGGTATGTCCCGATTCAGTTCAAAGTCCAAAACTCTATGTGTTTCATTGCTGTTCTAGTTCATTAGTTATGACTCCCAATCCGGTTTTTTATTTACCATCATGTTGTTCAATATGTAACTAGCATGTCTAAATTACACGTCCTAAATACCGTTTCACCTAGCATGTTTGAATTTGGTTTCTGTTAAAACCTGTGATTAGTATATCTAATTCTGTCTAGTGATTTATCTAGCATGTTTCAATCTGCTTGTTAAGTATGGCAGTATGTTTGAAGTAGGAATACTCATAATGTTTGCCTAAGCTGTTCACTTAGGTTGTTGTTTAATTTTCTTTGCTAAATTGTCTAGTATCTCAAAGTAACTTTGACTGTGTGCCAACTTGTCCAGTGTTAATATGTTTTTTCCCTACATGGCTCCTTCTGATCTTTGCTCTTCTATTCCACCCATTCTTATGACTAACTTCTTAATCCTATAAAATACTAGAAAACTTCTGCGCATCCTGTTGTTTATGTGCTGCTACCATACACTAATGTGTATTCTATGTGTCCCCAATCCCCCACTATCCCTGTGTGAAATAGGTGTTGAATGGTGCTAAACCTGTTTGTCCTGTAACCAATCAGGCTACTGGCTGATTTTTCAAAAGTATTTATCTGGTTCTCAAACTGTTTTACCACTAAATCAGTTCTTATTTTTCAAAAAAACCTCTTTACTTATAGAGTCATTTTGGTACTGTTTTCTTGTCAAAACTTTTCAAAACTATTTTAAGCACTCTCACTCTACTCTTAAGTCCCTCGGTTCCGCCCCTCCAATGTGCGTACTGCCTTGGGATCCTCTAGATATCTCTTTGAACTCTGGACCACTGGGGCTGGCTATTTCACACTGCACTTACTTAATCCTTATTGTGAAATGTCTGGGTGAGAGCACTACCCCGGATCCTTGAGGTCCTTAGGGACTCTAACACACCTAGACATGAAAGTGGCTAATAAATCCTTGGCATTTAAGACAACTGAAGCTCTTGCATTACCGAGATTCGCTTCAGGCCTACTTCAGGCTCCCTATATTTTAATTTCTATTTTATTTATGTAATTTATTCGATCATTGGTCTATAATAATTAATTGTAAACAATTATTGGTTTGGCTAGTAAAAAAAGAGGGTAGTTATATGATATTATTGGTAATCCTGGGTAGAAAACATGCTATAGGTTTATATTCTGTGAATCTGCATTAAAAGTCATGTCTTAGGATTGATATGCTCATTTAGATTCAAACCAAGTCAAACCTGCATTAGATATCCTGTATTAGGGCTTCACGCTTATCACCTCAGCACGCTTTACATCACTATTCCATGATTCAATCTTGCATAAATAATTCAACTTAGAAATCATGCTGCTAGGTTAGTAATCTCGCCTTAATAAACTATCATCCTTGTATGCATTAGGTACCATGCTTTTAGGAACTTTTTTTTGCATTTGTTTGAAACTTCTTATTTCGATTAAAATAAGTCAATGTCCATGAAAAGTTATAAAGGCAACTTTCCGTATAGATATCATGTCGTTAAGCACGAATCAATATAAATCACCTGTTATAATCTATGTCATCTAGAGCATTATGTTTGTAGTTGAACAATTTCTAAAACTATTAATCATCTCCTATATTTGTGATTGCATACAATCCCATGCTTAGGCAAGCCTTAGGTAACCAATCTCTATATGAAACTGGAAACTGGAATCTGATTGTGTTAAACTTCTTAAGTTTTATAGGACTTAAAATTAGTAGGCAAATCAATTAGGACCCCACAATTGAATGTTTTGCATATTCTGTGTATTAATGTTCACCTGGACATCCTGTCGTAGGATTCTTTTCTTAAAAAACTACTTGTATCCGTGTTTGAGACGTACTGTTTATTTACTGTATCTGTGCAGAGGTAAACATGAGCCTTTTAACTGCTTTTTGTCTCTATTTTCTGGTCCTATATGTTATTTGACTGTCGCCTAGATTTTTGCCCTTTTAAATACCTTAGGATTGTCTAGAATTGCCCAGATTTAGAGGTCCCAAACTCCTCCAGGACCATAATGAAGGGACGGGTAACAACACACTTAGAGTTTGTTAAGTAAAACTCGCTTAATAACCACTAAGGGGTGGGTTGATGGGTATAAAAGGATATGATGACTCGTGCGTTAATGCAATGTGTAGCCCTTCATTGAGGAGTGATTACCGAGCATTGCATAGATGTGATCTAATAGGATAAACAACTTAGGACCCTCTATTTTCCTTTTACATATGTGTGCTTAGATTGCGTAACTATTAAAATCAGTGTTCCTTTTACATGTATGCTTAGACTGTTTATTCATCAGATTAATTCACAAAATAAGTTTGGTCGGGACCCACCATTGTGGACTTTGAGGGGTGCCTAACACCTTCCCCATGAAGTAACTTCAATACCTTGCCCAATCTCTAGTTGTATAATTAGTGTTGTAAATGACCCGTAATAGGTGCCATAATGCACCTTAATTCGTTAGGTGGAGACTCTTCAATTCCTTATATTCCTTTTTCCAAAAGGAAACGAATTGTCCCAATAATGTCAAAAACCCTGACTAATCCGAAATTAGAGGAAAATGGGGGCGCGACAATCACATACCACCTCATTATGCACGAGACCATATATAAACTAAAGTGACATGATTAACATTACTTTAACACATGCCCGGTGAACGAATAAGTCGATTTCAATGGCACATGGACCAAATTCGTTTTCCATAAGATTCATCTCACAATTTTTCACATTGTATAGATCTTTATTAGTATTTTCAACCATCCACATAAACAATATTTCCTTGGCTCTTTGGGCCTTTTACAAGATTCTTTACTCATGGCACGATGACTGCATTTTATATTCCATATTACTTCATTTAGTTTCAAGGATCACCACCAATGACCAACATATAGAGTATTTCAGAAATTGTATGCCTCAAATTCATTAGTAATGGAATCTTTAAACACAAAGGATTCTTCCCAAAGAAGGGGACACAAACCAGCTATAGAAACATACATCATAGTAATACACAAGCAATGCACCAATTATTCTTGAATTACTCTTTTCCAATCACGAAAATGTACAATTTCGACGCCAGAGTATATAAGAACTCGAGTCACATTGGATATATTTATAACACAAATCATTAGTTAAAATCAACCACTTATGAGCATAAATTGAGTACAAAAGCCTTTAGGCTATTCTATTTTTGAAGTCATTTATGAACTGTTGAGTCGAGGCTCATTTCATAATCCTTATTACAACTTTATAGATCATTAACAACAAGACATACTCATTCAAGACATTAGTACACATAGGTACAGTTAGGCAAAGCATGTCGAGTTTTTCTGACCCAATTGGGATACTAGTTTTCATTTAAAAATACGACTCAAAGACATACTAATTCAATAAGAAACCCATACTTTTAACATATATCTTTCGATATAAGGCTCATTCATAATAATCAAGTTTATAGAGGATAACCGGAATATAGAAATTAGGGATTTTTAGCCAACCATACTTGAACTTATGAAAACATTATGGAATACGATCCCTAAAGAGAAAGTTTATCCAACATACCTTGTTTGAACTTTTCTTAAGTTACTACAACGCACCAACACTTCTATCAATAACAATCTATAGGAAGATAGCGAAAATCAGTTAATAATTAGAAGGATTTCCATGGTGTAACTATCCTAGGAATTTTGTCAAACATGTATCATTAAAAATAGACTACAAGGACCAAAAATTGTAATCCCTTCCTCCTTCAACAAATTTCAACAAGAAACTACCCACAATGGTTCATAAATTCCATATACTACAACCTAATGTCATATGCATGACCTATTTCTAACCCCACAATATATTTGGACTCTTAACCTGTTGCATGAAAGCTTAGAAGTAGGACTAAGCTTAGAAGTAGGATGTAACGACCTGGCTGGTTGTTTTATATTTTCGAAACCCGTTCCCTTAAATAATACTTTTCGCACTTGCTTTAGCTAATTTATGACTTGCGGGGATGGGTGGTTCGAAAGTTAGAAGAGTTCTGAGCAAGATTAAACCTAGTTGTTTCTTTAAGTTCCTTTAAAAGGCTAAGTTTGACTTCGATCAACAATTTGGGGAAACGGACCCGGAATCATGATTTGACAATTTTTGAGGGTCCGCGGGAAAATATGGGACCTGGGCGTATGCCTGGAATCGAATTCCGAGGTCCCTAGCCTGAGTAATGAATTTTTATGTAGAATTGTTAAGTTTAAGTTTCAAAGAATTAAATAAACTAAGAAATCCTTGTTTTATAGGTATCGGGTTCGGATTTTGATTCCGAAACTTGGTACAAGTCCGAAATATCAGTTAAGACCTACCCGTAAAATTTGGTGTCAATCAGATTAGTTTAAGGGCGTTTTGACCCGTTGGAGGAAAGTTTAGAACTTGAAGTTCAATAATGTGAAATATTGGGGTTTGATTCCTTGAATTAGCGTTGTTTTGATTGTTTCGAGGGTTCGAATAGGTCCGCCTCGTGATTTCAGACTTGTCGACATGTTCGGGCATGGCTCGGGAGCCCCAAGCGTTAAATAGTCGAGGTTTGAGTGAAGTCAAAAACTTAGGAAAAACCAAATCTACTGCTTCTGTCATAACTGCTTCTGCGGCTCGTGGACCGCAGAAGCGGGACCGCAGGAGCGGTCATATGGTCGCAGAAGCGAAGCAGGGGCAGGTTAGGGGAAACCGTATAAGCGGCCCAGGGACCGCAGATGTGGTTACGCCTATGCGGCCCCCAGACCGCAAAGGTGGTCTAGCCCCAACTATCAAACGCCGCAGAAGCGGAGTCCACAGAAGCGGAAAGCCTCCCGCAGAAGTGAAAATAGCTGGGGCAGAAGGGTTCATTTAATACGAACCCAACTCCATTTCCTTCATTTCTCACTGCACATTTGGGCGATCTTGGGGATTTCAAAGAGAGAGTTTTCATATATCATCACAAGGTAAGTAATTCCCACTCACTTATAGTTCAAATACATAAACATTAGGTAGATTAACACTAAAATTAGGTAAAAATCAAGAGATTAGAATTAGACCTAGGGTTTACTCAAAACTAAGATTTAATCCTATAATTTACCATGGAATGAACTATAAATCACATATTTGTGTGTGACGACCCACCCTGTTTCCCCCTTATTGTGTTGCTTCATGTTTCAATATCAGTATTAGAGTCGATCGGGTGTAATTGAATTGGTTTTGGTTGAAAATAAGGCACATAGCCTCTTAGAAGGAAGCTTGTTTTGGAAAAGTCAACCGGAAGTTGACTTGTGAGTTAGAGGGCTCGGAAGTGATTTCCGATGATTTGGTTAGATTCGGGAGGTGATTTGTGACTTAGGAGTGCGATCGGAATTGAATTTGGAGGTCCGGTGTATAATTAGGCTTGAATTGGCGAAGTTGGAATTTTGGCAAATTCCGATTGATAGGTGAGATTTTGATCTGGAGGTCGGAATGGAATTCCGAGAGTTGCAGTAACTTCATTAGGTGATTTTAGATATGTCTACAAAATTTCAGGTCAATCGGACGTCGTTTGGTCGGGTTTTTGATCGAATGTGAGTTTTGGAAGTTTTAATTAATCTTAGGCTTGAATCCGTCGTGATTTGGTGATTTTTGTGTTAACAATAGTGTTTTGATGATTGGAACAAGTTTGAATAACGTTATAATATGTATTGGTATTTTTGGTTGAGGTACCCAGGGCCTCGGGTTGAATTCGGGTGGTTGAACGAGAGAATTTGAAGTTTGAAGTTTGCTGGTTTTGGTTGTAGCAGGTATTTCCGCATCTACGGAAGGGAGACCGCAGATGCGGCTTCACAGAAGTGGAAAATTCTTTGCAGGTGCAAAATAGTGTGAGTTCATCAAGTTCCGTAGAAGCGGAATTTTATTCGCAAAAGCGAGTCCGCAGAAGCGGGAAAATGGTCGCAGAAGTGAAAGGGCGATGGCTTGGGAGGTTTCGCAGAAGCGGAACATTTTACGCATATGCGACTCTGCAGAAGCGGACTATTAACTGCAGAAGTGGTTTTGGCCGACTTGAAGGAAACCGCAGAAGCGAACAGTTTCCGCAGAAGCGGAAGTCACATAAGCGACAATTGTACCGTAGAAGCGAAAAATACTGAGTGTTTAATGAAACAGTGGGGTTCGATTTTCAGAAGTTAGAAAAATATTTTGGGACTTCGGGAGAGGCGATTTTGGGCGATAATTGAGAGATTTCGAAGGGATTCCATCAGGTATGAACTTGTAGCTTCAAATAATGTTGTTATGGTATAAAAACAAGGATTAAACACTGATAATTCAAGGAATTTAAGGGTAAAAATGGTGGTTAGGGCTTGAAGCCTAAGAGAGGCTAAATTGATGATTTGAAGGGGCTATTGAACTCCGATTCTTGTGTAATTGATATGTACGGACTCGTGGTGAGACGAGGATTCCGGAAATGTGAATTTTGTAATTTTTTGAGAAGTGGGCCGGGGCTCTGGTTTTGCCAACTTCGTGTTTTTTGGGTGTTTTTTGAGTTCTTTCGATTGGGTTATGTTCCATCAGCATATTTTAATGCATTCCTTGTGATTTTGATAAGATTCGACACCCGAGGAGGTTGATTCAAGAGGGAAAGGCTTAACGGACTAGTTTCGTGGCCGGTTCGAGGTGAGTAATAGATGTAGATGATGACCTGAGGGTTTGAAACCCCGGTATATCACACTGTGATGCTATATTGACGCGAGACACGTACTCTACGGTGAGTGCGGGGTCGAATGTGATCGGGGACTATGGCTTAGTCCGCCCGAGTGATGTTGTACTGTGTTGTTAGCTATAAATTAGCTGGTAAACCTCCTACTTTGATGGTTATGGATATATTTGGGCTGCGTGCCGATTATTTGGATCCCGTAGGGAGTATTATCACTATTTTTCTATGATTTATAGCATGTTTTCATGATATCAGTCCTGAGCTAAACATTGTCCTGAATGATTAGCAAAATTCTAAGGTTTCAAACACCTAATTGATAATTACTGATAATTGGAACTAAAACTGGTAAGTTGACTGTGCCTGTGTGGCTTGCATGCATATAGCTAGACTAATAGTGGACCAAGCTGCACGCCGCAGCGTATGTTACTGTGATATTGCGCTTGGGCTGTTGGAGCCCCTCCGGAGTCTGAACCGCCACAGTGAGCGCGGATACCCAAATGGATCGGGCTGTACGCCGCAGCGGTCATGTGCATTGCATTGCATTCATGCATTAATATATATATATATCTGCTTTGACTATTTCTGTTAAATATTATTACACTATTAAATGTGTAGGAGTACTGTTCTTAGATTTACATTGTGCTATTTTGGGTATTCTTACTGTCAGACATTATACATGTCTATTACCACTGAGTTTGAAGTACTCACTTTACTCCTTGCACCTTGTGTGCAGATCTAGGTACTCCGAGAGCTAGCTGAGCTTACTGCTGTTCATTAGAGTTTTCATACGGAGTTGTCGAAGTAGTTGCCTGACGTCCGCAGGACCCGACTTCTCTCCTATTTTCTGTTATTTGATTTTTCCGTGTATTTCAGACTATGTATCATTACAGTCTTATTATACTGTACATGTTAGAGGCTTTAGACTCATGACCCCCAGGTCTATGGGAGATTTTTCAGTATTGTTGGTTTTCGGGTTAATTCTATCTATCAGTGAACCTTCCGCTTCACCACTGTTAATGATTTCTTTTAAATAATTGATTTTGGAGCTTGATGCTCGGGTTGAGAGTGCAAATGGTCGGGCTTGCCTAGCAGTTGTGTTGGGCACCATCACGACCGGGTTTGGGGTCTTGACTAGTTGGTATCAGAGTCTAGGTTACTAGGCCTTATGAGTCATGAGCCGGTTAGTAGAGTCTCGCGAATCGGTACAGAGACGTCTGTATCTATCCTCGAGAGGCTGCAGAACCTTTAGGAAAACTTCACTTTCTTGGAATTCTTATCGTGCGTACTTGATTCAGCTTGAGATATAACTCTTAAAATTCCTTCCACACGTCTGTATGCGCACATGAGCACTTGGCATTATAAGTGCCCTGATGGCTTGTGATTCCCCGATCGATGTGCGAGATGTGATTCCGTGATTTCGATGTTGGGCCAGTCTGGAGGACTTGAGGCCGGATCTTGCCTATGTCCTGAGCACCGAGGTGCTGATTGTGTGAGTAAGTGTTCTGAACTTATATGTTCGATATTGTCCCTATTAGCCGGAATGACAGTTGGATATCCATGTGATGAGTATGTTAGCACTGCAAGATGTATCGATGTGACTTGGTAATGACGAAGGAGTCTGCTGAATGATAGATGAGCTGTTAAGTGGTTCGTTTCCTATTGTGATCTATTGTGTAGCCCCGAGTTATGGGCGCGTGAAGAATATTTTCATGTCTCTTAGTTGGAAAGTAAAGTACATTGCATGTGGCGGTATGAGTTTAGACTCAGGAAGACTTAATGACTGTGTAACGTATATGATGGTGGAAGGTATGCTGAAATACTGAATTGAGGCGAAGCAGGTGGGATATCTCCTGCGGAGTGTCCTTAAGTGGTATGATCCTTGTATGTATATTAGAAGATCACATGTGTAATTGAAAGGTATTTTCTATGTGTTACGATTCGAATAGGTGCAACGCATGTCCATGTATCAATGTTGATAATATAATACATGTAGTATTGAGATTAATGTTGTTGATATACATTGTGATACTTTGTCAAGTTGTGTGTGTGTTGTTAGGATGGTTTTGGTGATTCTTTAGCAGGTGGATAGGCTCAATTACAAAGAAAAATCTGCCGAAATTTTTGAAAATTTGGGGACTTAGTATAAATTTTGTTGCCTAGAGTGCGCTTAACTGTTGCGGAATGAATGAGAGAATTGCAAAAGAGTTATAATACTAGATGATCTGTGTTTCCACAACTTATAAGCGATTTGAGTTTAATCTCACTATAATATTGTGGCATCATTAGAGTAAAAGTATTATGGGTTATTAAATGTGTTCTGATAGGTGGCTTGAGCCAAGTTGGGGAGGTTGCGGTGGATTACTGATCGCACGGTTGTGTGCTATGTTGGTTCCTTTTGAGGTATGCTGGCGGATCAGTCCTGGTTGCAGAAAATGAGCCGAGGATGGCACGAGTGAAGCAAAAATTTTGATAAAGGTTGTATGGTACTTCGTAGATGTGTGAAGACAATAGGATGTCTTGAGCTATTGTTGATAAAGAATGCTCAGTGTGTAGGAAAGGAAGATGTTCGTTGAATGGGAATGAGATCATATCCTTCGGTGTTAGAGTGATGATAAGGCACGAGTGGTTCTGTTCGTTAAGTCAGATAATTTACAGTTGTGTAAGAGTGAATGACTCTCGAGAATGATTTTATTGGGTTCGATATTTTGCATGTAATCATCAGGTGTCTTAAGGTTGTGTATGTGGCTAGAGACTGTGTTTCCATTAGGAAGAGATCAAGACTCGTGGTATTTTATGATAATTATGGGAGTCCATGTATCAGTATCTGGGAAGTAATGGTAACGAATTCCGATTCGCATGAAGTTCTTCAAGTAAAGTATTCTGGAACGTGTTATTTCTGGGAAGCATTGAGAGAGTATTTCAGTGGCCTATGGGTCTAAGACAGTGTGGTCTTATGTTCGAGTCTCGTGTGGTAGGCCTGGATTGAGTCATTGTGATGCTACGACAAGGGAGAAATAGCAAGTAGATGATGAATAAAAAAAGAGATTTGATAGAAGGAATAGCTTGATAATAGACCGAATATGTATGGTAAAGATATGATTAATTCCTTGTATGTGTTCGAAGTAATAGGCTTTTACAGACAATTTGCAGCAATACTCTTGAGTTTCGATGGCTTGCTCAGCTCGGTTTGGATAGAAGGATTCAGTCCTGGCAGTTTAGCTTGTACAAATGGAGTTGGCAAAGATGTCCTTGTTGGGTTTTACCGTGGTTCGAAGGAGTATATTTCTTATGGGTATGCGAAGCATCGAGTGTGTAATGATTTTTCTTCTAAATGGGATCAATGAAAGTTCTTGACTAGTTGAGTGCGTCGATATCTGTGGTGCGGAAGGGAGATAAAAGTTCTCATGTTATCCTAATGTGTTATGGTATATGCGTTATGTTGTAGAGGATTGGGATTTACATGTGTAAGGCTCAGTTCAGTTCGAAATGGAAAGTCATTAAATTCTTAAGCAGCACGGGCAGCTGCAGGTGATTT
>MU723524.1:3492-55811 GCA_026770625.1 Nicotiana glauca
TAAAATATCATGGTATAGCCAGTTTTCACACTGGTCAATAAAAAATAG
This sequence comes from Nicotiana glauca, assembly GCA_026770625.1. NCBI lineage: Eukaryota > Viridiplantae > Streptophyta > Magnoliopsida > Solanales > Solanaceae > Nicotiana > Nicotiana glauca. The sequence goes on from MU723524.1 coordinate 3,541, forward strand.
CCAGCGTTTACCAAGTCAATAAAAAATAGCCACTATTTTACTGCAACAGGGACCGGTCCAGTATAATATACGGGAGTTCTAGTGCTTTGTGTACGAACTCCAGCATATTATACTGGACCGGTATACTTTGCTAACTCCTGTAAAATTTGCGGGAGACTGGAGCACCAGTGCTCCAAACTCCAATATATTATATTGGACAATTATACTTGCTGGAACTCCCGTAAAATTTACTGGAGTTCCAGCATAATTATGCTTGAACTCCCGTAAAATTTGCGGGAGTTCCAGCATAGTTATCCTGGAACTCCCATAAAATTTATGGGAGTTCAAGCATACTTATGCTGGAACTCCCGTAAAATTTGCGGGCGTATTTTTTCGGATTTTGAACAGTGTTTTCGCTCAGATTTAAAATGGCTAAATTTCGATGACTTTTGAAACTTGGCTATTTTTCAACGACCAGTGGTAAATCTGGCTATTTTTGAATCTCTCCCCTTATGTGAGTGTGATGATCCGATATGTCATTTATAGTTTTAATGTTTAATTCTGTGTTTAGAAATCTTGATTATCTCTATTTAGCCTTCTTCGATTTGCGTGCACAATCAGTGTCTTTTTTCGGAAGGTTTTTATGTAAAAAGATTGATGAAAATGTAAAATCGTGCATTAATTAGAGTTGACTTCGGTCAAAGTTTTGAGCAAATAGATCCGGATCAGTATTTTGACGGTTCTAATGGGTCCGTATCGTGAGATAGGACTTGAGCGTATGCCCGGAATCGAATCTGGAAGTCCCTAATTTGATTTAACGTAATTTGTTGAAAAGTAGAAGTTTAAAGGTTTAATAGAAATTACAAGTTTGACTGTAGTTTGATTTTGTTGCTACCAGGTCCGGATTTTCATTTCGAAACTTGGTATAAGTTCATTACAGTATTTTATGACTTACCTGTAAAATTTGATGCAAAACAAAGTTGATTTGATGTGATTCGGACGCCGCGTTGAGAAATTGCGTGTTCTTAAGTTTCATTAAAAATTTAATTCATTTTGGTGTCCAATTTATAGTTCTAGGTGCTATTTTGGTGTTTTGATCGCGTGAGCGAGTTCTTATGATATTATTACACTTGTGTGCATGTTTGGTCTAGAGCCTCGAGGGCTCGTGTGAGTTTCAGATAAGCTTCTGAGTGGTTTTGGACTTATGAAAATAGTTGATTAAATCTGTTTCTAGTGCAGTTCTCTGACCTCACAATTGTGAGGTCAGTGTTCGCACAAGTAGTTCGCATCTGCGAAGTAGTACTAAGGGGGAGTGGTTAACATTTGCGAAGATCCAGAGTTGAGAGATGTGGGCCTTTTCACATTTGCGAAGAAATTCTCGCATTTGTCACGTTGCAATTGTGGCATCAGCGCCTCGATAAAAGAGAGAAAAATGGTAATTAGCTCATTTTCTTCAAACTCTCAACCCTAAACACCCTAGACGAGATTTTCCCAAGAGATTTTCTTCCTAAATTCACTCGTAAGTGACTTTAATCTACTTTCTTTCAATTACCCATTATATTTCATAAGTTTTCGATATCAATTGTAGGATTTTCATGGTAGAAATTAGAGATTTGGGTAGAATTAGAGATTTTTATAAATTTGGAATTTAGACCTCGAATTGAGGGAAGATTTCGAAATAAATTACATAACCGGGCTCGGGGGTGAATGGATAATTGCGTTTTGGTTGAAATCTCGGGTTTGACCAAGCGATCCCGGGTTGAATTTTAAATAATGACCTAAATTGAACCTTTTTCATTTATGAGTAGCTTGTAAAGCTTATTTTGAATAGTTTGGTCAATATTTTGATAGATTTGGAGGCTTGTTTGAAAGGCAAGGACGTGGTTGAACTTTGAATTGATTGGAGTGAGGTAAGTATTGGGTCTAACCTTGACTTGAGGAACTATGTGCTATGTGAATTTCATGTGTAGCGATGTATATGCGAGGTGACGAGTGTATATACGTCGTCAATTACTTGTTGCCATCTCTACCCGTATTTCATTAATTATATCATTCCATGTCTTGATTGTTACATGCCTTAATTGCTTCCTATGCCTTAACTAGCTACTTGTCATTTATTATCCTCGCATTTAAAATGTTAATTTCATCCAAGCTTCACGATTAACCGCTACTTGCCTTAATTGTCTTACTTATACCCTTTAACTGCTATGTATTTCACTTGTCTTGTTGCCTAGTATCAATTGTAGTCTTTCTTGATTTGGCACGAGATTCTTTTTCTGGTATTGCTTTCATATCCGTTAAGCGTAAAGATTCTTGCGATTAGAGTTGCTAAATTGTTTGCACTTATTAATTTATTTATCAGTCAGGTTGTACGCCGCAATAGACGGAATAAGGGATGATTTATTTTCATATGGTAGGATCGGGTTGCGGACTGCAACTGATGAAATAAGGGTGGATTGATATGGTAAAATAAGGGAGAATTATGATATTGACTCTGATTATATTGTGGGACCAGGTTGCGCGCCGCAATATATATTTACCTGTTATTATTGATTATTTACATGGTGGAATAAGGGAGAATCGTGTTTTACGTGAGCTCGGATTGTACGCCGCAACGATTTATATGTTCTGTATTCCTTGTTGTATTGTGTTGGCTTCGGTGCTTTCGTACGAGACTTTGAGAATTTATATTTTCATATTTACTGATTTTTGAGGATTGAGTTATTTTCATGAGTTAATTGCCTTATTTTGTTTCCATATTTTCCTTTCCTGTCATTGTTTTATATTGCATATAGGTTATTGTAAGAGACCTGCCTTAACCTCGTTACTACTTCGTTGATGTTAGGTTGACACTTACAGATTACATGGGGTCGGTTGTACTTGTTGATACCCAAGTTTTTCTTATATATTTTTAACATGCATAAATACTTTTAAAATAGCGAATATATGCATATATACACATGCACAAGGTTTTATAATTTTTCTATAATTTTAAAGATTTTAAATTAATTTATTTCCTCCCCTTTTACTCATAAAATCTCCAATAAATATCTCTAACATTATTGTTGTGGTAAATTAGCCATCTAAATTTATATTTATGCCAAAATATTATTAAAATATTTTTAGTGCATTTTTATAATTGCATTTTGCATTTTTAAAGCTAATTGCATATAATTGTAATATTAGCCTTATTAGTGTACAATTACATTTTATATGCACAAAATGATCTTCTATATTTTTAAAATGTTAAATATCTATTTTAAATCATTTTAGTACATGAAATTATTTTTTAGAAATCATCTATTATTTATTATAAATTATATAGTGTTAAATTGGCTATTTAAAACTTAGTAAGATTATATTTCAATTTTAGCCTCAATTAAACCCAATACCCCAATCCAATTTCATATTAAACCTGACCCAGATCTTAAACATGCCTACCCGACCCAGAACCCATCAGATCATGGCCGTTGATCTTTTTGATTCTTTCCTTTTTAATTCCAAACGACCCCCTAACCCTAATCACTTTTCTATATCCGCGGCCCTAAAATCCTCTATGCTCTCAAAACACTCTCAACCTAAACCTAGCCTTCAGCCGTCGACTTCCCATCTTCGGTGACCTCTCATCGTCTCTTGAGCCTCCAATGGCTTCTCTCATGCATGCTTGCCTTCTCTAAGATCTTCAAGGGCCCAGGGCCATGCTGACTTGCATCTAGGGTTCGTCACCTGCCTGTTCTTGGCTACTCTAGTGTGATTTCAAGCAAAATCATGCTGTTTTTGCAATGATCCTTGGGTTTTCTAAGTAGGTTTCTTCATCTCTATGTGGGTTTCTTTCGAAACCCTAATTTCTTTTCCACGCCTCCTAGATCTATATAGATCTAGGACGATTTGAGTTTGTTTCTTTAATATTTTACACTGTCCTCGAGATTCTTTACAAGAATCGTTGATTTCAAGTGTTTTTCACCTCCTTCTAAAACTAGGGTTTTCGGAACTTCATTTTAAAAAACCTTGTTTAACTGATTCTTTTTGTTTAAACTTCTGTTTCTTGCATATTTTGATCGATTCTATGATTTTACTACATCCTCAACTCGTCTATGTTGAAAGCCCTAATTTTAGGGTTCTTCATTTGATTTTTGTGATTGACAGGTTCTCGTTTGAGTTTCTGTGACTATCTAGACTCGAATATGTTTCTATTGAGTTTCTTAGCCTAACTTACATCAATTCTATATGCTTGTGTTCATCTTAACTGTTCAAGACTTGCCTCTTTCTATCAGTGATGTTTAACCTTCATGTTTGCTAGAGTTGTATGTCGACTTTTTAGTATCCATGTCTTACTTTATTTATATGCTAACACTGACTCATGACTTACTCTTTGATTGATTCTGGATCCCCTGTTTCTTGGTTTGATTGAAAGACCTTCCTTTAAACCTTCAATTCCTACCCTTTCTATTTAATTTATTGATTTGCTTACCTTGTCTACATTGGTACTGGATGCTTACTGACTATCTCTTTAATTAGAGTTTTTCTGAACTTAGCCCTAATTGTTTACTCTATATTTACTGTATTTGAAATCTTTCCTTATTGGTCGTACATTGATTTATTTTCTTATTTGTTATTTAACTCCTTAATTGAAGGGAAATACTTAGATTGATTTGATTCTAATTAGTACATAGTTCCATAATTATTGCTGAACTTTGATTCTTGCCTTATTTTCTACCTGTTTTCAAAATATAAATACCCTGCTCTTTCATTAACACAGACATGAACACATTGGTTAAAAAACACCCTCTCACACACTCAAAGCTTTCTGCTATCATTTGTGTTACATGTTACTGTTCTAAGTTAGCCGGCTGTAAGCCAAGGCTAACTATTGGGTTCTCTTTCACTTTGTGTTTATTATCTCTTTACTGGAATGTTCTAATTTCAATTCAAGTCCCAAAACAATATGCTTCTCCTATTACTTCAATTTGTCATGTTTCTAATATGCTTATATATATGGTTTTGTTGTTCATCCTGCAACTAACATGTCTACTTCACTGTCTTCTTTACTGCATGCTTCTGAATATACCCCCTTAGGATTAGCCTGCTCATGAATCCCTTTCTAGTATACCCCAATGTGACTATGTTTCTCTGATTTTTGGCATGCACATTCCTGTGTAATGTAGTTGGTTATCCTAAGTCTGTTTGATTCTGTATTAACTCTAAAGTTCAAGTTGTACCTTAAAATACCTTGAACCCTATTAGTTTGTATGAGTCCACCAAATCGTAGAGTACCTGGTCCTCTACAAGGTTCTACTTAGAGTACTTAATAAAACAGTATGTAAATGAGACAGAGGATTTTTACGTGGAAAAATCCCACACAAGGGGATAAAAAAACCATGTCCTACACCTATAGGCTTTTAACTTCACTAACTTGTAACCTACCTATTACAAGCCACTTTACAATACTTCCTATTGTAAAGGATTTACTCAACTAACTTGTGGTACCTACAAGCGACTTTATGACTATCCTAGTTACAAAGGCTTTTTCTAACTTGTGATGCTATCACCACAAGCCAATTTGTAACTCTACGATTACAAAGACTTTTCCTTATGGCTAAATCTAGTCACAACATAAACTCAAGGAGTTTACAGATTTACAAGAGGGTTCCTAATCAAAATGCTTCTAGATAATCAGTTTAGGAGATACAGTAAGTACAATAACAAGGTTACAACTCAACTAGGACAACAACAATCTATCTTTTAGGAACTGGTCCGTAGTAGTGTTCAACCTTGTTCTTCAAGCTTGTGAGGATTGATTTCTCTGTTTTTTGCAAGAGACTTGAATGAGAAACAGAAGCCTTCCAGTCATGTTTTGTATAAAGCCCATTGTTGGTACATCTTGATTACATCACTTGAAATGATGTGAGTACTTTGTTTGGTTAGAGAATGAGTGGACGGATAGTGCAGTGCAGTGCAGTGCAGCAGAAACAATGCCGTTAGTCACGTCATTTCCAGTTGTGTCCAATTAACTTTGTACTGCTATGAGGAAACCACAAGAGCATCAGGTCCTTGTGTTGGTTCCTAGCTCTCTGAAGCTGTAGCAGTTCACCTTTAGCTGGAATCCGTTAAAGCTTGCAGAAATCCAAGTAGGTCAGGTTCCTTATCTGGTTCTTGACAGTAAGTTTGTTAGATCATCAAAACATAAGGCAAGAGTATTTAAGATATATCAATTTTCCCCTTTTTGATGATGACAAACTTAGCATTTATAACATAGAGAGCACATAGAGTTTTCCCCTGAGACTATGCCTTATCGTAACAAAGGTTTACATGATAGGACCAGTTCCCCAATATGTTCCCCAAAGTGCTCCCCCCTGAGTCCTATATTATTTCCCCCATTTTGGCATCATTAAAAAGAACAATAGCATAAAGAAGTCTAGCTAAGCTAATATGATAGAGAATAGAACACACAGAGCGAGAGAGAGAGTACTAGGCATAATAAAAAAAGGATTTATATTAATAATGATTTAATATGCCTCTGCCTTTTGGAAAAGGAGGAGGCAACATTGGACTTGTTAACATGAGCAGTAGTAGTACATTACAACCATAAAAAAGAAAACAAAAAACATCTACCAAACATCAATAAAGAACAGATAAAACAGAAGAAACATATCTAGAAAACTGGTCACTGAAGGGGTTCTTAGGGGGAACTAGGAGGAAAAGGCTTGGTAGCTGCAGCAAGTGTCTGGAGAACGAGGTCTATTCGGGCGTTTACCTACTTTTTCTCATTGAGAAGTTCAGCCTTCAGGTTCTCAACTTACGCCTTGAGATCAACATTTTCCTGTGTCAAACGAACCATTTCATCATTCGACATGGGAACCCATCGGGCTTGCTGACCTTCGAGGATAGCATTCCTGGCCTTCAACCGACGAATTTCCTCAGCTGCAGAGTTCTGGGCACTGATGAGCTGAGAAACAGTTGATGTACTTCCTAACCCCCATACTTTTCCACACACTCACACTCTTCCAAGGTTGTCTGTGAGAATGTTTGCTTTCGAGTTCCCACTTTACCTATTCCCAGTGGAACCTTAAAGAATTTGAACACTAGAGTAAGCAAGAATCCATAGGGAAGCCCATGATTACTGTCCTTGAAAGTGGAAACCTTCTGCATGTGTTTAATCATTATGGCAGATAGACTCATAGGATTGAAACCATCCAGTTGCTCCATTAGGAATAGGTCAGACTTGGAAGTCACGAACCTCCTTTCTACTCGAGGTAACAAGACTTTGTTAACCAACTCAAACAGCAGCTGGTAGACAGGGAGTAGTGCTTTCTTATGGATCTGGTCCCACTGCATTTCTAAAGTTATGCTGACATACATCTCATACACTCGACACCCCAACTGTAGGAACTTTCAAAATCTCTCCAAGCAAATTGCATGCCGATATGATAAAAGTGCTTCCAAACAAGCTCAATACAACTAGCTCACCTTGGCCATTTGCTGCCTAGGGAATGGATGTTATTAGTCTGATTGAGCCCATCGCTTCAAACGGACATAGGTTTATCCTGGTCGCCACTGATTACTTCACAAAATGGGTGGAATTTGCATCTTACAAAGTTGTGACCAAGAAAGTCGTCGCAGACTTTGTCAAGGATCGTCTTGTCTGCCGATTTTGGGTTCCTGAGTCCATTGTTACTGACAACGCTGCCAATATCAACAATGATCTGATTAAAGACATGTGTGAAGGTTTCAAAATCAAGCACAAGAAATCCACAGCCTACAGACCTTAGATGAATGGAGCCGTAGAAGCCGCCAGCAAAAACATCAAGAAGATACTCAGGAAAATGGTAGATAACCACAAACAATGGCATGAGAAGTTACCTTTTGCTTTATTGGGATACCGCACTACGATTCACACATCAACCTAGGCAAATCCCTACATGCTGGTTTATGGTACCGAGGCTGTCATCCCAGCCGTGGTAGAGATTCCTTCCTTAAGAATCATACAGGAAGCTGAACTCCGCGATGCAGAGTGGATAAAGAGTCGCTATGAACAATTGGCCCTTATCGACGGAAAGAGGATAAATGCAGTATGTCATGGCCAACTTTATCAGAACAAAATCTCCAGAGCTTTTAACAAAAGGGTCAAACCAAGACGGTTCGTATCAGGGCAGCTGGTATTGAAGAAACTCTTCCCACATCAAGTTGATGCCAAAGGGAAATTCTCTCCCAACTGGCAAGGTCCGTACATAGTTCATAGGGTGCTGGTAGGAGGGGAACTCATACTTGCAGAAATGGACGGAGAAATTTGGCCAAAGCCAATCAATTCAGACGCTATCAAGAGATACTATGCCTAGATTATTTTACATTTCTATTATGATGTAATTGAACTACGCTTGATCTGATTCCCGTTTAAGAGGGGACACGTAGGCAACCTTATGGGTTCGGTCATATCATAATAAAATTTCCATCCCCCCCAAGGTCAGAAACTGGGGCAGAATTTTGAGGACCCTTAAAATTCCGGAGAAGGCTCGGTCAACGCCATCGCATGTGTCAGACGGTCAATAATAAATTAAGAAACTGGGGTAGAATTTTGAGAAGGAATCTCAAAATTCTAAAGAAGATTCAGCAAGGCCTATTATCCGCAAACAGTCAAAAGATCACCCACCAAATTGGGGCAGAATTTTGAGGAGGACCCTCATTCCAACATAAGAGAGCTGCAATGCTTTGAAATGTGTTAAGATCACTAGTTCATCAAATGTATCAATATATTTATGAAATAACTCTATTTGTATCAAATTGCATATTTTCGAAAACTCTATTTTCATAGCAGTCAGGTGTCACCCAGGGGAACTCGAAACGCTTTCAGAACGGAGCAAAGCAAAGCCAGCCGACAGAAACACGAACCAACCTTCCCCCCCACAAAACTTATGATTTTTCTTTGAACGCAGGAACATCCGACATAACGATAACATCCACGTAGCAAGATCACTATCAATCAGGCCATCAGACATCGAGCTACTCTTATTTGCTACGTGCTTGATGTTGATACCCAATTTTTCCCTATATATATATATATATTTTATATGCAGAGTACCTTCAAAATAGCATATGTATACATACATACGCATATCCAAGTGTTTCCTTATTTTTCCTTAATTTTAAAAGACTTTTAAATTAATTTATTTCCCTATTTTATCCATAAAAATCCAATAATTAATTTTAAATTATCATTTTGGTGATTAATTTGTTGAACTTTTATGTTTTTTTCCAAAATATATCTAAGGTAATTTTTACATATTTTTACAATTTCATTTAGTATTTTTTGAAGCTAATTGCACATAATTGCAATATTAGCCATTTTAAGGTTTAAATTGGTCTCTTGTTTATAAAATGGGATCAAACATTTTCAAACTGTTAATTATACATTATACATCATTTTAGTACCTTTAATTTATTTACAGAAATTATTTTATTATTTTTTATAAATCAAATAGGAAAAATTGGCTATTTAAATATTAACCCAATTTCATTTCGATTATAGACTAAATTTGACCCCAATTTGAATCCCAATTACCCCAGCCTAATTTCTATTAAATCTCGACCCAATTCCAATTTATCTGACCCAAACCCATCTTCATAACCCGCCCACTCGCCCATTTCAATCCAGGTCGTTGATCATTCAGATCAATGACCAATAACCACCCTTACCTTAATTAATTCTAAACGACCCCCTAAACCCTATCATTTCTCACTATACGCCGCCTCTGAATTCCTCCTCTCTCAAAAATTCTCTGCAACACCCCAAGAACCCTAGTCACCGCCACCCTAATCTACCATAATCCATGGCTTTCCAAGGTTATCTAAGACCTGTATCAGCCTTCTATAGCTTCTACGTGTTTGGTTCTGTGGTCACATGACCAAAATCTGAATGGGCTTGGTCCAGTCTTTGCTCGATGACCTTTCTCCGGTCATCTCTGACCTTTCTCCGGCCAGCCATGGCCATTCGAGTCAGACCTTTGACTCTCCTATTTAGATCGGTAACTTTCAAGGCCTTTCTCGTTGCTTTTGGGTTCTTCTGAAACCCTAATCTCTAACACATTTTCAACTTCTTTTAAATTTACCTTAGATCCAGGCTTGCCATGAGTTTTTAAACACATTCTCGAAGCTGGTTTAATTTTGCTTTCAAAAAAGACTCTTCATCTTTTTCCGATTAGGGTTTTCTCGCAAGTTCTTCCTTTTAAAATCTTTTCTCTGATTTTAATGTGTCTGTGATTCTACTATGTTTCTTCATGTTATTCTCCTATTGAGTTAGCATATTGAAAACCCTAGTTACTTTGGGTTCATTCGAGTTTCTGAGACTATTTGCTAATATCTATTTGATTTATCTGTTTATCATCTTTAAACTTTATTGATGTTGAGAACCCTAATTTTTTTGGGGTTCATTCGAGTTTCTAAAGCTGTTTGTTAAGTATTTGTTTGATTTAGTTATTTATCATCTTTATACTCGACTGATGTTGAAAACCCTAATTTCTTTTGGGTTCATTCGAGTTTCTGAAATTATTTGCTAATATCTATTCGATTTATTTGTTTATCATCTTTAAAACTTGACTATTGTTGAAGAAACCTATGTCTTTGGGTTTGAAACTATTCGTTTGAATACATGACTCGATTTGAAGATCCTTTGTTTCAGAATCACTTTTTTTATGGGATTCCTCTGATTATGGTTTTTTTATACTATCTTAAAAAATTCGACTATGCTTGAAACCCTAACTTTTCAGAAGGGTTTTCTCATCTGCTACTGCAAGACCCTTTGCATGCTTCTCATACTCTATTTTGCTTCACTATTGATTCAATATGACTTGACCTACTGGACTATCATGCTTCGAATGTTTGCTATCTACTGACTTTGTGCTACTATTGCATGCTGTTTCTTTGCCAATAGTTTGGACTCGTATGTCTGTTGTTTGCACACTCTATTTATATGCTAAGGTTCCTTATTTGATTGATATTCAATCTTGGGACTGATTCCAAACTTTTCTTTTGTGAACTCTAATTTCACTCGCCTATTAAAGTTAATTGATTCTTGTTCTTATTTTACCTTGCTGAATCTGTTTCCCAAAATAAGTATTTTTGTACTTAGACTCGATTGTTTACTTAATGTTTTACTGCTTCTTTTATGGTAATAATCAGTCTGCCTATAAACTGATTTTCTTTCCTTATTCTAAATTTGTTAGCCCCGTTAAACAAGTAATACCTCAATTAAAGGGGAATCACTTGGTTGATTGATTCTGACTATTGATTGCTTCCATATTTGTATTGAACTTTACTTATTGCCTTATTTCTCACATGTTTTTAAAACACTATAAATACCTTGCACCCCTCTTCTTTAAAAGACACGAAAACAAGGAATAAAAATACTTGAGTTCAGACACACACTTACTAAAATCTCTCTCTTTTCTTTGTTGCTACTTGTATTGCTCCCTTACCTAGCCGGCTGAAAGCCAAGGCTAGGCTGTGGGAAGTTTGCTTACTTTTTTTCTGCATTTGCATCTTTACTGGTATGTTCTAACTAATTTTCAGCATCAACAACAACATGTTTTTTTACTATTTCCTACACCCTTGTTTGTTTACTGTTTGTCTTTAATCAAGTTCCATTATTAAGCATGCTATAATCTGCCTTTCTATTCTGAATTAATGCTTTCTTTTGAGTTCTGTGAGTCACTTATTATGGCTTGTAGACGTGTGATTTTTGACCCTCCCCGAGAATTTTCATATTTTTAGCATAAATATTTTATTTAGGTCTAATATAGCTATTTCAGCTAATTTTGACTCTTTTACTTTATTTTCGTCACAAAAATAAAAAAATTACAAAAAATAATATATAAATTGTAGTTTATGTATTTCTCATAAACTTGAAAAAATAAAAAAATAGCACCTTATTTTTAATCTTTATATAATTTCGAAAATACAAAAAAATAGTTTCATTATTATTTTATAATCATTTTTAACTTAAAAAAAACACACACAAAAAAAATAGTACCTTATTTTTATCCTTATATAAAAACAAAAATTACAAACAAATAGTTTCATTAAGATTTTGTAGTCATTTTAATCTTGCAAAAAAAAAATTGGTTTTATTTTAATTGTCAGTCTCATTTTAATAGTTATTTTGCTTACGTAGGATTAATTAAATAAGATCGTATTTTTATTAACATTTGGGTTCAAACGAACCATTTTTAGGCCTAATTTTCGGACCTATCCCATAACACCCTTACACATTTTGAACACATTAGACACACATGGGGAACACACATATGGGGGACTCACTTTACACATGCATGGGGGACACGGATAACACACTCCAAGACACTCTCTACACTTTACACCTAACGGATGACACTACACGATGATAACACTGAACTAAACGGACCCTTAAGAAGACAGAGCTTACACCTTAGGACTTGGACACATTTTCGAAGAGAAAACATTGAGAGCTCATCTTCTTCACAATACAAAAACCTAAAGAAACCCTAAACCACCAATCTCCATAGCCCCGCCCCAACTCCATGGCAATCGCAACACCCAAACACCCCCTCCTATCATCATCTTCTTCATGAACACAACACAAAAACCCTAGAACCCTTTCCCCTTAACAAAGAAAACAGCCGCAGTTGCTGTCCCCCTCCAGCCAACCTCGCCAGCCTTCACTTCCCCATCTCCGACCAGTCGCACGACCAACGGCAGCAACCAAGAAATGACCCCCACCTCCTGCAGCTTCATCTTCTTCGACCAGCCTACATAACACCAAAACAACCCTCCTAAGGTTTCTTCTTCTTCTTCGAACCAACAGTAACTAGATGGACACGAACCAGACCCGTTTTCATGTAACTTACATCCTCCCTTTCTGCAGCTCATTTTCTGGGTGGTCGTGAGACCCATTTCTGATGCTAAAGTTCCATTAGTTTGAGTCCATGTTGGAACTCGCTTGTGAAGATCAGCTCGGAGCCGGTTGTTGAAGTTTGAGGTCGTTTCCGTCGAGGTTTCCATTTTGGTCCAGTGATTACTGTCGTTTTTGTGTGTGAAGATTCAATGTAAGACCCACTTTCTTTCATTTTGGATTTGTTATGCTTACATGTTTCTGTCTATGTATTTTGCTTATTCAGTAATTTGTGTGAATATTAATGTGTTCTTTGATTATTTATTTTGATTTAGACACTAATCCATTAAGAGTGTGAATCCAGCTCATTTTCCGTTTCTCCTTCAAAAGAGAAAGACCATCCAACAAATAGGGAAATAGGTATCATAATGTAGTAACGGTGTTTGGTTATATGTTGAAACTGATTTTGACTAATTTTCATACCCTTTTATTAAGTTTATTTCAAATGGATCTGTGTTCTATTTAATCATAGAAGAAACAAAATGAGAAAAGTTTTACTGTTCGGTCATGGTTGCTGCTCCAGTTATATGCCCATGTGATTATTTTACTTGTTGTTCTCTTTTTAAAGTGAATAAAGCCATGATATCCCTGTGGCCCATGTGATTATTTTGCTTGTTGTATTCTTTTTAAAAGTGAATAAAGTCATGATATCCTTGTGGATTCCTTTACGTTAATATTGTCTTCATATTTTATATTTTTTTAGGTTTTCTTGTTTTCCTTATAGTTAGCCTATGGATATGAATATCGTTAAGTTTGTTTTAATTATGAACATTCGTGCTTTAAGTTGAGTGCGATCTTTTGAAATAAACCGAGGTATGCCATTTAGCAAATTTCATGGCCCTCGCAAAGTGCAAACGCGTAGTTGCTTTAGGCGCATATTTAATAAAATTACTTTCCTAAATTCGGGTGCACATTTATGTGACCCAAATCCAAATCTCAACGGAATCGAAATATGTCAACAACCATGGGTGCATTGATGTGATGTGGTTCGAGATGTGTTTCCACGACGTTGCAATTCTCGTTAAAAGTAATAATAATCAAAAGCGGTTAAAAGGTAAAAATGCACATAGGTTTGAACACGTATTAAAATCAGATAATTTAAGCCGAATATAACAATTGAGCGACCGTGCTAGAACCACAGAACTCGGGAATGCCTAACACCTTCTCCCGGGTTAACAGAATTCTTTATCCGGATTTTTGGTTCGCGGACTATAATACAGAGTCAATTTTTTCCTCGATTTGGGATTCAAACCGGTGACTTGGGACACCATAAATCTCTCAAGTGGTGACTCCAACTCTTAATAATAAATCCCGTTTAGATTGTCCTTTAATTGGAAAAACTCCATTTACTACGCCCTTCGCGGGGTGCGGTAGCGTAAAAAGGAGGTGCGACAGCTCTGGCGACTCCACAGGGGACAACGAACCCAGAACTTTGGTTCAGGGTTCAAGAATTCGAGCTTGGTATATTTGTTGTATTTGGCTTGTATATTATCTGATTTCGTTACATGTTTGGGCCTAATGTGCTAAATGTTGCTTTTTACCGCTTTGATAATTTTTTGAACTGTGTATGTAAACTGCCTTCTCACGCACCCCCTCTGAGTCTTATTGAAATTAAAATTGGGCATTTGCTTGACATAGCCTGATTTCTTTGAGATAGCCAAGGTGCTTGGCACCCGGTGAAGGATTTTAGTCACACATGTTTTAGGCGGGGAGCACCACCAGTTAAGCCAGAAAACAATGTTACCGGTACACTGACTCTCCTTAGCTCGAGTTGTCCGCTCGAGTAAACCAGTCTAGATACTTTCTCCAATAAGGTTTTAAACCTAGAATAACAAAGCCTCATGCCGGATCCCTAGTAGGAACGATTGTGCATTTGACTTTGGAGGCTCAACACATGGGTTGGGTCTGTTTAGGACAGGTGTGCCTGAAACGAGAAAGGCCATCCTGAATCATCTTACTTGCTACCTGTGCATTTATCTGCTTCGGACTTGCATGCTGACCATCTTTTAAATGTTGGGAAAATGAGAAAAAAAAAGAGGAAAACTAACAGTGTAGAGGGTTAAGAGAGTTAATCACTAGTTTTGAAAATATCAATGTCCAAGTAGTTCCGAGACTCTACAGGATTTTTAGAAAAAATGAAAAAAAAAGAAGAAAAGAGTTTTATTTTTCAAAGTAGTTTGTTTTATTTTCCACTGAAAAAAAATGTTTTCAAAAATATTCTGCTTCATTTGCCAATAAAGGAAAAAACGTGATTTGGTTTTCAAAAAATAGTTTGTGTTTTAAAATGAAAAAATTAATTCGTTTTATTTGCCAATGATTTGAAAAAAAAAATGTTTTGTTTTCAAATGTAGTTTGTTTTCTTTGCCCGAACTACGCCGGTTTGATTCTCACAGGGTCTGAGATACGTATGCAACCCTCATCGTGTCCAACCTCCCCTTTGCTAAAATAGGAAAAAAAATGTCAAAATTTTAATTTTCGTCATGAATAAGTCCGGTGATGCCGTTTTCATCAAAAATAGCCGAATGTTCCCGAAAGGGATGCCGGAAGGCTGACTTTGCATAAGCAGCCACCTTTGGGTCATTTTTTAGATTTTGACCGGTTGACCCCCATAGCCTTAAAATCTTCGTCCCCGAGGCGCTGAAAGGCCGTATTTGCAATACCAAGTCTTTTATTTTAATTTGAAAAAACAAACAAGAAAAGAAAAAGTCAGTGGGCAAGTGAATGCCGTTTGGATTTTTGGTCAAAATAAGCCGAGCCAGCTTCGGCAATGTCTTAAACCGTTCTTGCCGAGATAGCCTTAGAGTATCTTTCAGTTGTTGAAAGACTATTTTCGTAAAAGAGCGGATAAGTTTGTAAAAGTGTCATAAAATAGATCCTCCTCGGCCTTAAAATTCATGTGAAATTGGGAAGGGGCCACGCTTGCAAAAATAGCCATTTGGTTGAAATTGACAAATGGGGAAAGGAATCTGTCCGTTTGTTTTTGAGTTTGTAATTCTTTTGTTAGAATGTGTGGGTTGTTTGATTTTCGAGTTTGAAGATCATCTTTAAATCTTTGAAACCCAGTTTGTTTTATTATGAAAATTGAAAATTCCAAAAAATATTTCATTGTTGTTTACCTTTCATTTGCGCGAACTACGCAAGGTCTGATTCATGCGGGGTCATGATACGTAGGCAATCTCCATAAGATTCGACCACGACCAAAAAGCAAAAAAATGAAAAAATGGAAAAGAAAAAAAATGAAAAAAATGTTGTTAATAATGAGGACCGACTGAGTCCATTCTAACATGTTTTGCTTTGAAAATTGAGGTGGTTGGTTTGTGGTGATCCGGAAACACAAGATCCAGGAAAACCTGATTGAGATACAAGACAGTGACACCCAGAATATCGTGTAGAGTCCTTTACCTGCACGTCATGATGCACACTTTGTGGGGATGATGCCTGGTGACAGGGAGCACGTGAATCCTCTTAAGGATGTATTGACTAAAGCTGAAAATGTTGAAGCAGATAGTGGCCTTGGTAATATTGATACGAAGCTCAGTGGCTAAGATGTCGCGCTTGGTAATGGGGAAGACTCCCCATTTCTTGGTCAACCAAAATGGAGTTTTTGGTGGCTTATTTTGTTGTCATTTCTGTTGTCCAGGTTATTTCAGGGTTGTAATCTGGATATTTTCTTGTAAATCAAACCCTTCTATCATTTTATTTTGTCCTGTTCCTTTGGTCATAATATCTCATTTGGTGTTGTCTAGGTTTGTTCCAAGGGTTGTACCCCAGTTTATTATGCTTGTTTTGTTGTAAAAACTCTTTCCCTATCTGTCTAATGCAATCCTCTGTTTTCTATTTTTCTAAACATTTTCTTGTGTTTGGTCCTCTTCTTTTTATAGTTCTTTTCCTGTCGACTCTAGTGACATGACACGCATGCACAGTTATAGGCCTAATCTTAAAAGTTAATCATGAAGCGATTGGAAGATGATAGGGGCACTTAGGGAAAATAAGAACAGATTTGGACATTTTGAGATCATTTGAAGCCCGAACCATGTGAAACTGGGGCGGATAGAACACAAAGAAACCTCATATTTCATGCGACATCAGTTTGAAATTTAAAACAAGTTTGCCCAAATTGGCAAGGGTCGTTCGCGATAATGAGAATGGGAATGTTGTCCAATAGCGCTATAAAATAAGTGGAAAAGGCAAAAGTATGGATATAGTTATCAAGTATGGCACAATCAGAAGACGTTGCGAGTGTCTGTTTAATTGTGTTGTTTGTACCTGGCATATTTTGAAGATTGGAATGACGAAGACATTTTGTTCTGCTATCTAAAACACATTATCCTTCGTTAACCCTTTGAACCTTATTTGTTTTCTTTCATACCCCTCCTTCTTAATCAGTAGCAAAGACTAGAAACACAAACATGGAAGATATAAAAAAAGGGAAAAAGAAAAACAATAAAAAAAGGGGAGAAGAAAAAAAGAAAAAATGATAAGTGAAAAGAAAAAAAGGGAAAACTAGAACAACGAGGAATTGTGAACTACGTTTGACCTGATTCCTCAAAGAGGATACGTAGGCGCTTCACAGATCGGTCATAGTGTAACAAAAAATCAAAAATCCCCAAGCAAGAAACTGGGGCAAAAGTTGTATTTATTATAAATAAATCTAGTTCTGAAGGTTGTAATTTGAACCCAAATTGATGTGTTTTTGAGCCTTCAAGTACCCTTTCTTTCTAGCCCTATCCAAATCCCACATTACGGTCCAAAGAAAGACCTTCCGATCTGTCTTCAAAAGAGGCCAAGTCAAGCAAATGAGAGAGTCTTATCAGAACATAACACTCTGATTCCTAGCTGAAAAGACTCTGATCCCCAGCTGAAAATGAAATAAAATGCGAGAGTCTTACTGGTGAAAACCTTCACAGGCACCATGAGACGATTGTAAGTTGAGAGAAATCAAAATGAGAGAGACTTGATAGTGAAAACCTTCGGGCACTACAAGTCGAATAAGGGAGAGAATCAGATGGAAATCACCAGACAAAGATTGCGAAAGGCAAATTAACTACGGAGGATAGGCTACATGTGCATGTCTTGGCCATTAGAGTTGGTATTCGCGTTTGATAGGTTTTTATTTCATAGTTTTCCTTATTAGAGAGTCATATTTTCCCTCTGTCTTTTATTTTTCCTTTTATCCTTCTCCTTTCATCGAAAAATTCCCCAACAGAGTCTGTTTGTTCAAAACAAGTGAGAAATGACTTCAAAACCTGCCATCAGCTTTCCAATTATGTAAGACGGGATCTGATTAGAACATCCAAGTGGTATAAGTCAGGAAGGAACAAGCGTAAGGCCAGTGTCAAGATAGATTTTCCCCAGCAAGAGGAAATTGACAAAGGTATGGATCAGTGTCAAGGAGGATATCTCCAGCAAAAAGCGAAGGTTAATAACCTCAAGTCCAAGGCCAGTGAACAAATCAATGGTTGGGGAAATGCCAGTTCCCGAGCTATGCCACAAAAGAAGAGGGACATCCCCAGTAGAAAAGGTATTTTCAGTGACGCGAATGAATGACGAAAGTGGCTCATCAATAAAACATGCAAAATCCTCAAGCAGAGTCAACTGTCACAGGAAATGTGGGAGGTTCAGATAAGAGGATAAAAGTGGAAAACAACGGTGAGAGTTTTGTGAATAGGGAACCGTCAAAAAGGTTGGAAGTTATCGGCCAAGTTTCAAGATGGTCGGATGACGCGAAGTAGGCAAGTAGTTCTAAGACCAGCAGGAATATCATCCCCAGCAAATAATATCATCCCCAGCAAGTTTTGATAGTGTGATGGAACGCAGAGCAGGGGAAGGAGAAAGGAAAAAACCATCCCAGCAGGAGTGGCACAACCACTCACCACGTTTTAAACTAACAAATTTTGTTTGATTTGAAGCAGGTACAGGAAATGGCATTGATGGCGGAAAGGCATGCCCCAAGGAAGATTATCAAACTGGGGCAGAAAATTTTCTTTTCATTTTGAAAATTTTCTGGAAATCAGGTATCCACTTGGGGAAGAAGGAAGATAAGACAAGTCTCGAGGGAAGACGATAGAAGTGTTATCCCCAGCAAAAGAAAAAGAAAAAAAGAGAGATAAATCCCCAGTAGTTTTGGAGGAAGGAAAACACCAGCTTTAAGTAAAGTAGTCTTGAAAGAAGCCAGATAACACAAGGAAGTGGTTTTTGAACCAGTGTTATCCACAGCAGTGTTGAAAGAAAGAAAACGACAAGTTTTGATGAAGGAAGTTGTATCCCCCAGCGGACAGAACAAAAGGATGAAACTTGTCTTCAGAAAAAGCAAAAGGCCAGTGTCATCCCCGGCACTTTTCGGAAGAATGAAGCACTAGTTTTGAATAAATGAAAATCCCCCAGCAGTGTTATCCTGAACAGTGTTATCCCTAGCTGATAGCATTTTTATCCCCAGCAGTGTTGAGAGAAAATAAAAGTTTTGAAGGAAGTAGTTTTCAAAAAAAAAAAAGGAGAAAAGAGAGGAGATTCCCCTAGCAGTGTTATCCCCAGCAGGTAAGTAAATAATTTTCCAGTAGTATTATCCCAAGCAGTTAAGAGGGAAGACAACACGAGTTTTTGAGGGAAGCAGTTCTGAAAAGAAGTAGAAGATAATTCAAGTTAGAAGGGAATGGTTCAGGAAGTAAAGGGGAATGATGGCAATACGATTGAAGTTTGAAGTTTTTTTTTAGGTCGGGAGCCCGCCTGGAGAATGGAGGCGTTATCATTTTTAGCTGTTGAAGTCAGGAGCCCGCTTGGAGAACGAAGGCGTTATCATTTTTAAGTTGTTGAAATCAGGAGCCCACATAGAGAATGGAGGCATTATCATTTTAAGTTGTTGAAGTCAGGAGCCCGCCTGGAGAATGGAGGCGTTATCATTTTTAGTTGTTGAAATCAGGAGACCGCCTGGAGAATGGAGGCGTTATCATTTTAAGTTGTTGAAGTCAGGAGCCCGCCTGGAGAATGGAGGCGTTATCAGTTTTAGTTGTTGAATTCAGGAGCCCGCCTGGAGAATGAAGGCGTTATCACTTTAAGTTGTTGAAGTCAGGAGCCCGCCTGGAGAGTGGAGGCGTTGTCATTTTAAGTTGTTGAAGTCAGGAGCCCGCCTGGAGAATGGAGGCGTTATCATTTTAAGTTGTTGAAGTCAGGAGCCCGCCTGGAGAATGGAGGCGTTATCATTTTAAGTTGTTGAAGTCAGGAGCCCGCCTGGAGAATGGAAGCGTTATCATTTTTAGTTGTTGAAATCAGGAGCCCGCCTAGAGAATGGAGGCGTTATCACTTTAAGTTGTTGAAGTCAGGAGCCCGCCTGGAGAATGGAGGCGTTATCATTTTAAGTTATTGAAGTCAGGAGCCCGCCATGAGAATGGGGGCGTTATCATTTTAAGTTGTTGAAGTCAGGAGCCCGCCTGGAGAATGGAGGCGTTATCATTTTAAGTTGTTGAAGTCAGGAGCCCGCCTGGAGAATGGAGGCGTTATCATTTTTAGTTGTTGAAATCAGGAGCCCGCCTGGAGAATGGAGGCGTTATCATTTTTAGTTGTTGAAGTCAGGAGCCTGCCTAGAGAATGGAGGCATTATCACTTTAAGTTGTTGAAGTCAGGAGCCCGCCTGGAGAATGAAGGAGTTATCATTTTTAGTTGTTGAAGTTAGGAGCCCGCCTGGAGAATGGAGGCGTTATCATTTTTTGTTGTTGAAATCAGGAGCCCGCTTGGAGAATGGAGGCGTTATCATTTTAAGTTGTTGAAGTCAGGAGCCCGCCTGGAGAATGGAGGCGTTATCATTTTAAGTTGTTGAAGTCAGGAGCCCGCCTGGAGAATGGAGGCATTATCATTTTAAGTTGTTGAAGTCAGGAGCCTGCCTGTAGAATATAGGAATACATTTTAAGCTGAAGATTGAAGTCAGGAGACCGCCCGTATAACAGAGGAATACATTGAAGTTTAAAGTTAGTAAAGCAGAGGGTTACCACAAAAATCCCCAGCATAATTTCAAACTCAGAAGTCAGAAGGAAGGCAATAGTGGTCAGAAAGAAGGCAGTTCAAGCTTCGAATGAAAAATAATTTGAAGCTCACAAGAAGGAAGTAATCAATTCAAGTTCGAGTCAACAGAAGTTAGTCACAATGAAAAAAAAGGAAAGAAAAAAAAAAGAAAAAGAGAAAGAAAAAATGAATCCACAGTACAGAAGTGGAGAAAAGATGTGGTCTGTCCAAGACATGGCCGAGGTCACCAGTACTGCATACCTAGTTTTGGTCTGAAAAGTTGAAGAAGAACGAGCTGGCACCTGCAGCTAACAAACGTCAAGGTTCAAATCTAAAGTCTGCATGAAGAACCATTCAAGACTCAAGATCAAGCTTCAGAAGACTTATAGATAGGAATCCTTGTAACTAGTAGCTGATAGACTTAGTCTTTTTCATTTTTCATTTTTGATGTAACAATATGACTGCGGACCGGAACCTTGACGGAACGACTCCCTTTTATGGATAGTAGTCCTAAGTGCCTCCGGGACTAATAGGAATGGACGGGTAATATCATGCAATAGTGGTCGGGACCAATCCACGCTTTAGTACCTTAAAGGGGTGGGAAGGGTTGCTATAGATGTGATGACCGGTGCGCTAATACCACATGTAGCCTCTCTTTTAAGGAGTGATTACCGGGTATTGCATTGATGTGATCCATATTGCAAATAAACCTAGGACTTGCCCCCTCCTCTTTCCTTTTCTTTAATTATTATAACTTCTTTTCAAAAAATCAGCCTTTTAATAATTGCTCTTTGAAACTTTGCTGTACTTTCAAACATTTGTGTATTAAAATACCCTCTTATTTGAGCCTTATCTCTTTCCATGTTAATTGCATCAAATTCACAAAGAACTATCTGGCTGGGAACCACCCTAGTGGATTTTGACGGGTGCCTAACACCTTCCTCTTAGGATAATTTTAAGCCCTTACCCTATCTTTGGTTATCAAGCTAACTTAGAAATAAACCTCGTAGGTGTCCTAATGCACCATAAATCACTAGGTGGCGAATCTTCAAATGCAAAACCCAGCTCCCAAAAGGAACGAGTTGTCCTATACCCAAAATGTCATTAACCCGATACTCCCGATGCAAAGAGGAAAAAAGGTGGCACGGTAGCATAGCAACTCTGCTGGGGATATTAGGCTTTTACCATTTTAGATTGTACTTGTGAATTTGTACTTTCCCTTTATATGCAATTATTGTTTAAATTTTTTTAGCATTTAATTTCTTTTACAAGGCAACACTGACTTATCTTCTTTGTTTCTTTTCTTTATTGCTGTTTTAAATTATAAACTGCTATATTTACTACTTTATTAACATGCAAATACATGACAACATGCTTTTAATTATTGCATAATCATTCTGAACATTATATTCCACTCATGCCAAACAAATACCATAGTAATTCTTATAATGAGTGGTTGCGCTCTTCCTATATTATTACTCCTTAAATTTGGAAAGGCATATTTGCGGTAAAACCAGTCGATCAATGGCTTAGTTGACAGTTATGTGCCTTCCCCATTGAGTTTTCCGCTCAAGGTTACCAGTCAAAACCCCCATAGAAACCTTACTCTGTTCAAACTATGCATGCATCGTGGTCAAACCTAGCCGGGTTAGTTATGTTGTCCATATAATGATCCTTTAAGATAACCTTGTCCAAAGTCCACTGGGTTTCCCTAAACCCCAACGGACATCACCATGTTCTGTGCATTTATTTGGAGGACTAAAATGCGTCATGCTAATTATTGGTATTAAATAGCCGAGTCTGGTGAGGGTAAGGGCCTAACCTTATTTTCCTTGCTAAGCTAGTGGAAAGATCTTCACTCTACTGATCAAACTCTCATCCGAAAATATCTGGGAAATCTGCCACCCCTCATGGAAATCCAACCTAACAATAAGATCATAGAGGCTGCTACACTTTTCTGGGATTGTGAAAGGGCTGTATTCCGCTTTGGGGACATTGAAATGACACCCCTGTTAGAGGAGATATGAGGATTAGCTGGTCTAGTCTGGGAGACTCAGGGTCTGCTGATGCATGAGAACCGTAAAGGCAGGGGTTTCCTCAAAATGATGGGTTTAAAGAAGAATCCAGAGTTGACATGTTTGAAAGAATCCTACATCCCTTTTGACTATCTATATGAAAGGTACGGTCACAATAAATCCTACCGTACCTACCCTGAGTAGTTTTCCATTATATCCTTGGGGCACATTCATCGAAGGGTCTTCATATTTATATTTTGTTTCCTTGGGTTGATCGTGTTTCCAACAAAGAAAGCAAGGATCCACACCAGACTAGCCATGGTAACTAAAATCCTTATAGAAGAGATCGGTGGGAAACCATTCAACATCGTGCCCATGATTATTGCGGACATATACCGAGCCTTGAAGAAGTGTCAACAAGGTGCAAAAAAATTCAAAGGCTGCAATTTATTACTTCAACTCTAGCTAATGGAGCATCTCCAAAGGGGTGAATATCGAAAAGATATCCAGTAAACGGATTGGGATGATCATATCACTTTCCATTATCCAAAGGAATGAATTACATGCCTCATATGTTCGCTCAGCTAGAAGACGCCAAAGGATGGGTAGAGCTATTTGATAACCTAACCGAAGAACAGGTCCAGTGGATGTTCGAGTGGTTTCCGACCAAGGAATTTATCACCCAATCCAGAAATGCACCTTTTATGATACTGATCAGTCTGAGGAGAACATATCCTTACGTCCCTCTCCAAAGTTATGAGACAAGCCGGTAGAAAGCAATTTATACCCAAGGTCGACAAGATGAATCATTTCCGATATGACTTCCAGGATGATGATAGTCCTTACAAATGCCAAGCTCAGCATATGTGGCATTGCAAGATCATAATGGTGAGAGATACCATCGAGCCAGACAGGTATCATGCTGGTTGCGCTCTCTTCTACTCAGGTTGTTGGAAGCCAATCATGATCTCTTGGCCAGCCAGGATTTGCCAGAGGTCAGAAAATTATAGATGAAAGGGCCGAGACACAGGTCAAATACAATCAAATATGCTAAAGGATCCGGGAGTACGAAAGTGAGCACCACAAAATACAAGAGTCCAACCAGAAACTAATTGAGGAATGGAAGGACATGGCTGTCAGTGCCAACAAGCGACTACGATACTTGGAGCGAGGCATATCAGATTTAGAGAGAAAGTTTCTCAAGAGGGTCGAAGATTACCAAAATGCTGAAGGAACTGAAGGTGGACACCTAGCCAGGGCCTACCTATTACTGGGACTTTGCGAGTTGGGAAAGCTGTTCGACGGAGCCAGGGATGCCGAATCTGGGAAAGGTCCTTCTAAGACCAAGTAGATAGGAATTTTTCTTTTCGCTTTATAAAAATGTAATAAGGCCAATGACCATTAGTGATTTTCATTTCATGTTTATCTAGTATTAATTTGGGATTCGTCTATTTTTATCAATAAAATGAGGCATTTAGCATCTACGTTCTCCAAATCAATTTGCCGCTAGGTGTACCTCGGGAACAACGAGGCTCCCAAATTAGGACACGCTTTATATTCCTGCACTATGTGTTTAAATACTGCAACATTTTTTATGATACTCAATAACTTCGTAACCTTTTGTTTTATTTTTTGTTATGCCCCTCCCCAAAGGTTAGTTCGTGTGCTCTGGCAATATCATCCTATTCCACAAGATCCAAGAGCCCTCCACCCACTCCTCCTCTAAGTCCTGTTAAGAACAAGAACAAGGGAAAAATTGAAGTTTTGAATGTCAGAAAGGAGATCACAATAGTAGAGGCCATTGATGGCCATGGTATTCGGGTTCCCAATGAAAATGTGTCGCAACTCGAGCAAAAATTGTTGAAGTTTCAAAAAGAACTTGATCAGGTTCAAAATCTCGCCAACCTGTCCTTTTCCCTCAGCACCGCAGACACCATCTTCTTCAACGGCCAAAATCCCACACCTCCACAAAAGCAACCAAATCATTCCACTGTTCCAATTAAGAACCAATGAAACTCTTGCCACACTCCAAAAAACAATCCACTACTCATCCCCGAACCACAAAACTCTGCAAATGACCACTTCCACACCCACACACCCGGCTACCACACTAATCCTATTTATGTGGAGACCCTGCCACTCTCCACCCAACCTATATCTTGCACCCCTGAGTTCGAGGGAAAGGATCTACTCATCAGAAACTTGGCTGAAGAGCTTAAGAAATTAACAAGCCGAATCCAAGGTGTCGAAGGAAGTAAAGGTATCGAAGGGTTGAACTATGAAGATCTCTGCATACAACCAGATGTCAAGTTGTCGAAGGGATACAACCCTCCCAAGTTAGAGATATTTGACGGTACAGGTGATCCAAGGGTCCATCCGAGAACATATTGCGACAAGCTGGTCGGGGTAGGAAAGGATGAAAGGATCTGCATGAAACTATTTATGAGGAGTCTGAAAGGAGATGCACTATCCTGGTATATCAGCCATGATCCTAAGAAATGGTCGAGTTGGGTAGGTATGGCCTTTAATTTCATGGACATGTTCAGATTTAACTCAGAAAATGCGCCGAATGTATTCTACATTCAGAATCTGAAAAAGAAGCCTACAGAAACATTTCGCGAGTATGCTACTCGCTGGAGGTCGGAAGCTACTGAGGTTAGAAATGCCTTAGAGGAGAAACAGATGAGAAAATTCTTGGTCTGGGCTTAGGACCCGCAATATTATAAACAACTAATGTTGATTTAAAATCATAAGTTTTCCTACATCATCAAGCTGGGGGAACGAATTGAAGAAGGTATCAAAAGCGGCATGGTTACAAACTTTGAGGCTTGCAAGCCACAAATAAGGCCTTGCAGTCTGGTGGTGTGTCTAAGAAGAGAGACGTGGTGGCCGTAATGGTTTCACAAAGAACCAAGTATCCCCTTAAATACCAAACCTACCATATACCTCCACTCACATATCAGTCAGCTCCAAACTACCAAGCACCCTCCTACCAAGCCCCAGCACCAACTTATCAGTCACCTCCACCTCACACATATCATCCTACCTCGCCCAGATATTCCCAACCCGCACATGTCTACCAAGACTACAATGCACAACATTCTTATTACCAATCACCCCCCGCATACCAAAACTTTCCTAGGTCCCGACCTAATTTTGATCGGAGACATCCAAAAAAATACACAGCCATTGACGAACCCATTGATCAACTATATGAGAGACTCAAAACTGCCAGTTATGTCACCCCCATCCCTACTTCAACCCCCGAGAACCCTTCTTAGCGGGTTAACCCAAACAAATCTTGTAGCGAAGGAAGCCGCTCCGAATGTCCGCAACAACCCCTTACTAGACCACAAAGGCAGGGGTGTTCACATGATTGAAATAGATGATGATTGGGATCCTAAGGGATTCATCGGGCTGATCGCGGAAGGCGATGATCCAAAGAAGCCAGCAGTTACTCTCAACCCCATCATAGTCCAGATTCAAGCGTCTTAGGTCACTGAGGTAGATGTGTCTATTCCTCTTGAGTTTGAGGCAGCGCCGCCAACAAAAACTCCGGCACCGTTTGAGATTACAGTTTTATCACCCAAGGAACATACCCCATTTGAAGTAAAGGTAGCCGCACTGATTCAAGTGGCGATGACTGCCATGTTGCCATTCCATACAAAATCTATTCCTTGGGATTATACGACCAAGGCTAGGAGGGAAGGCAAAGTCAGGTTCGAAGAGACTATTGCATCACAGGGTATAACAAGGATCGAAAGAGTCTATACCTCGGAGCATTTAGCTGAGTCGAGCAAGCAAGCTTCCAACTAGCCGCACATCACTAAAACAGGTCCAGATGACCTTTGGAGGAAGATACAAGCCAAGAAGTATTCGGTCATCGACCAGCTAAACAAAACACCAACGCAGATATCTATTCTCTCATTACCACAGAATTCCAAGACACACAAAAATGCTCTGTTGAAAGTGTTGAGTGAAGAATACGTGCCAAGTAACATCAGTGGAGGAGAAATGGCCAATATGGTGGGATAAGTATTGGAAAGCCATAAAATCACCTTCTATGAGGACGAGCTACCGCTTGAAGGATTGGGTCACTACAAAGCGTTGCATATCCCTGTGCAGTATGAAGACTACTTCATCACTAGGATCCTGATCGATGGGGGTTCCAGTCTTAATATATGTCCATTGATAACACTCAAGAAGTTGGGTAAGGGACTGCACGCGATAAAAGAAGGAGCAATCAACGTGAAAGCTTTTGACGGGTCTCAGAGGTCCCCCATCGGTGAGATTAGCCTATTTCTGCACATGGGACTGACTTAATTTGAGGTCGACTTTCAAGTGATAGATGTGCCATTATCCTAGAACCTGCAGCTAGGGCATCCCTGGATTCATGTTGCGGGGGCTGTGTCTTCAACACTACATCAGGCCGTAAAATTTGAATAGAATCACCACGAAGTGATCATTCACGGTGACGACAGCAATCCTATATAAAGTCGTCAGACCATTCCAGGCATAGGGGGAAGAAGAAAGCTAGGTGGAGAGACCTACCACCACATCGAGCGAGTCAATGTTGTTGACAAAGATAAATGGTGGGACAACAAGATCGAGAGTATATTAAATTGGAGTGGGTACGAACATGGAAAGGGGCTCGGCAAGAACTTCCAAGGGATTGCTAAACCCATAAAGCTCAAGAAACATGGCACTACTTTTGGTCTAGGATACGAGTACACTTGGGAAGAATTCAACAAATGGTCTTCACCATGGCGCGGTCCTTACTATCCACTGGAACAACCAATACCGCCTTTAGAGCAAATATTCCAATTGGCTAACATTGTTTATGGGACAAACAAAGAAGAAGCACTTGCTGCGGTAAAGAACTTGTTCCTAGAAGACAATGACATGGACTACTGTGTTGTTTTCGAGGAGGAGGGGTGGAAGGTCCTTCCATACAAGCTGTGAGTACATGAGCATACCTCAACAATTGGACCATCAAGACCACCAGAGCCCGGTGAGCCTCGGGGTAGCAATGCTAAAACAAGCATCATGCAATGTTTTTATTTTTACTAGATGACTTCCTTTTTCGCAATAAGATCTCTAATTTTTGAAAAAGTTATGAAATTTATCAAAGCATTTTGATTTTTCTTATGAATCAACACTCATTATTATTTTTCTCTCATTACTTTACTTACACAACATTACTATTACTTATCTTGATGAACCAATGATTGTGACATGCAATGAGACAACACAACAAATAGACATTGATTCAAAGGAAGATGACATACAGAGGAGGTCGTCAAAGAAGTTAAGAACTTTGAGAACAGACCTAAATCTAACCTGGATGAGACAGAAATTGTTAACTTGGGAGATGCAAAAGATGTCAAGGAAACATGAATCAACGTTCACTTGTCGCCGTCAGAAAAGAAGAAATACACAGAATTTTTAAAGGAATATGATGACATATTTACTTGGTCATATGGTGAGATGACTGGTCTAAGTACATCTATTGTGGCCCATAAACTACCAACCGATCCGACATGTCCGCTGGTAAAGCAGAAGCTCAGAAAATTCAAGCCAAATATGAGTCTGAAAATCAAAGAAGAAGTCACTAAGAAAGTCAAAGCTAAGGTTCTCAGGGTAGTAGAATATCCGACATGGTTAGCCAACATTTTACCAGTACCAAAGAAGGATGGGAAGGTAAGAGTCTGTGTCGACTACCGAGATCTCAACCGAGCTAGTCTAAAAGACAACTTCCCCTTGCCAAATATACACATCCTAATCGACAATTGCGCCAAAAACGAATTACAATCATTCGTTGATTGTTTTGCCAGTTATCATCAGATCTGGATAGATGAGGAAGATGCTGAGAAAATGGCTTTCATTATGCCATAGGGAATGTATTGTTATAAAATGATACCATTCGGCCTAAAGAATGCAGGGGCCACCTACATGAGGGCCATGACTACCATTTTTCACGATATGATACACAAAGAAATTGAGGTATATGTGGTTGATGTTATCATCAAGTCCAAGAAGTCCATTGATCACATAGAAGATTTGAGGAAGTTCTTCAATAGATTGCGAAGGTGCAACTTGAAACTGAATCTCACAAAGTGTGCATTTAGGGTTCCCGCCAGTAAGTTGCTTGGGTTTATTGTGAGCCACCGAGGAATAGAATTGGATCCATCAAAGGTCAAAGCCATTCAAGAACTCCCACCGCCAAAGAACAAGAAGGACGTAATGAGTTTCTTGGGAAGACTTAACTATATCAGCCGGTTCATAGCACAGTCCACGGTTATCTATGAGCCAATCTTTAATATGTTGAAGAAGGATGCCGCTACCAAATGGACCGATGACTGCCAGAAGGACTTCGATAGAATCAAGGAATACCTATCAACACCACAAGTCTTGGTCCTGCCCGAGCTAGATAGACCCCTATTACTCTATATTCTAGTACTAGATGGAGCCTTCGGTTGCGTTTTAGGTCAACATGATAAAATAGGGAGAAAGGAACAAGCCATTTACTATCTCAGCAAGAAGTTCACTCCTTACGAAGCCCGACATTCTGTTTTAGAACGCACCTGTTGTGCTTTGACTTGGTTAGCTCAGAAGCCGAGACATTACTTCTGTGCCTATACCATATATCTCATCTCAAGGATGGATCCTTTAAAGTACATATTTCAGAAGCCCATGCCCACTGGCAAGCTAGCCAAGTGGCAAATCCTACTGAGTGAATTCGATATTGTGTACATAACTCAAAAGGCGATCAAAGGACAAGCATTGGCAGATCACCTTGCTGAAAAACCCGTGGATGGAGAATATGAACCTTTGAAAACATATTTTCTCGACGAATAGATATCATTCATAGGAGAAGACATTGCAGAATCCTATGATGGTTGGATAATATTCTTTGATGGCGCAGCAAACTTCAAAGGAGTTGGCATAGTAGCAGTCTTGGTATCAGAAACCAGTCAGCATTATCCAGTGTTTGCCAAACTCAGGTTCCCCTGCACTAACAATATGGCCGAATATGAAGCCTTCATCTTAGGGCTCAACATGGCCATTGACATAAACTTGTAAGAGTTGCTAGTGATTGGAGATTCAGATTTACTCATACATCAGGTTTGAGAAGAATGGGCAACCAAGAACTCCAAGATACTCCCGTATCTGTATCACGTACAGGAATTGAGAAAGAGGTTCACAAAGACAGAGTTCTGACATGTTCCTAGATCCTAGAATGAGTTCGCCGATGCTTTGGCTACCATGTCATCCATGATACAACATCCAGACAAGAATTTCATCAATTCCATTCTGGTGAAAATTCACAATCAGCCAGCTTACTATGCCCATGTTGAGGAGGAAGCAGATAGAAAGCCTTACTTTCATGATATCAGGGAATATTTGGCGAAAGGAGAGTGCCCGAAGCTTGCCAATGATACTCAGAAGCGCACAATGCAGAGATTGTCTAATAACTTCTTTCACAGCAGAGGAATCCTATATAGGAGGACTCCTGATTTGGGACTATTAAGGTGTGTCGATACAAAGGAAGCATCCAAGCTACTAGAGGAAATTTATGCTGGCACATGTGGTCCACATATGAACGGTTTTGTCTTAGCAAAGAAGATACTTCAGGATGGTTACTTTTGGATGACTATGGAAACAGACTACATCCAGTATGTCCGGAAATGTCATCATTATCCGATACAAGCAGACATGATAAAGGTACCTCCGAGCGAGCTCAACACGACAAGCTCGCCGTGGCCATTCGTCGCTTGGGGAATGGATGTTATTGGACCAATTGAGCCTGATGCTTCCAACAGACACAGGTTCATCCTAGTGGAAATTGACTACTTCACCAAGTGGGTCAAAGCAGCATCTTATAGAGCAATAACTAAGAAGGTCTTGGCAGACTTTGTCCGCGACCGCATTGTTTGCCGATTCGGGATTCCAGAGTCAATTATTACTGATAATGGCTCTAACCTCAACAACGACTTGATGAAAGCTGTGTGTGAAATCTTCAAAATCAGACACAAGAATTCTATAGCCTACAAGCCTCAAATGAACGAAGCTATAGAAGTCGCCAATAAGAATGTCAAGAAAATATTGAGGAAAATGATAAAGAAGCATAAACAGTGGCACGAAAGTTATCATTTGCTCTGTTAGGGTATCGCACCATAGTCCGCACATCAACTGGGGCAACCCATATATGCTGGTTTATGGTACAGAAACCATCATTCCTGCCGAAGTAGAAATTCCTTCCTTAAGGATCATACATAAAGCTGAGCTCACTGATGTAGAATGGGTGAAGAGTCGTTACGAGCAGCTAGCTCTTATAGACAGGAAAAGAATAAACACAGTGTGTCATGGTCAACTTTATCAGAATAGAATGTCTAGAGCCTTCAGCAAGAGAGTCAAGCCTAGATAGTTCATGCTAGGGTAGCTGGTATTAAAGAAAATTTTCCACATCAAGACGAGGCCAAAGGGAAGTTCTCTCCTAATTGGCAGGGTCCATACATGGTTTACCGGGTTTGACAGGAGGAGCCCTCATACCTGCAGAAATGGACGGAGAGATCTGGCCAAAGTTGATTTATTCAGATGCAGTCAAACGTTACTATGTGTAATCTTTATGTTTTCCCTATATTATATAAATTGAACTACGCCTGACCTGATTCCCGTTTAGGAGGGGATACGTAGGCAGCCTTACGGGTTCGGTCACAATTCAATAAAATTTTCATTTCCCCCCGAAATTGGAAACTGGGGTAGAATTTTGAGGAAGAACCTCAAAATTTTGAAGTAATTTCAGCCGATCGTCGCATGACCAATAGTCAGAAACGTCAACCCATAAAACAGGGGCAAAATTTTGAGGAGGCAATGTCTCGAACCGCGTCACAGTCGTCGGTTTGTCTAAAAACTATCTTAATTATACATTTATGTCATACTTTTACAAAATCATGCGTGTTTATTGAAACTGCTTCGTTTAGCAATGCTACCCCAATGATACCGAGAGTATCACCAGATCAAAGACGAGCAGAGCCAGCGGAGATATGAACTAACCTTTCCTCCTTTTACAGAACTTACGATTTTTCTTTGGATGCAGTCATAAAGATTACAAAGTCATTGAACACACTGTCCGCCCATATAACAAACGTTGTTCAAGAACACGATTCTCTAAACCATTGCACTTACCGGCATCTACTATCAGCACGCACCCAAATTGTTCCCTACGTCACAATGCTCCCAATAATCACCACGCCGCAATTTGTTATCAGCTAAGAAACTCTACTGCCATTTGCTATTTTATTTCTTACATAAGGCTACTATTCTGCCTTCTGAGGTTAAGCTCTACCTCTATCTTTATTTTCATTGCATAAGGCTACCATTCTGCCTTCCAACTTGCATAAGGCTACTATTCTACCTTCCGAGGTTAAGCTCTACCTCTATCTACATTTGCATTGCATAGGGCTATCATTCTGCCTTCCAACTTGCATAAGGCTACCATTCTGCCTTTCAACTTGCATAAGGCTACCATTTTGTCTTCCAACTTGTATAAGACCACCATTCTGCCTTCCAACTTGCATTAGGCTACTATTCTACCTTCCAACTTGCATAAGGCTACTATTCTGCCTTCCGAGGTTAAGCTCTACCTCTATTTGCATTTGCACGGATGAAAGATCACCACATTGCATGGCTGAAATATTGCCACATTGCATGCCTAAAAGATCGCCACATTACACGGCTGAAAGATCGCCACATTGTACTGCTGAAAGATCGCCACATTGCACGGCTGAAAGATCGCCACATTGCACGGCTAAAAGATCGCCACATTGCACGGCTAAAAGATCTCCACATTGCACGACTGAAAGATCGCCACATGCTACTGCATCCTTCATGGGCTTAAATATTGCCCACTTATCCAAAGGAGTCATCGTTCGGAGGCACCATCCTCATAGCCCGAGAACACCATGTCATGGCCTGAGGATCCCCTTCAGTCTTTTGCATATCATTATTCAAAGGCATCATGGTTTGGAGGAACCATTTTCATAGCTCAAGGGCATCATTTCATAGCCTGGGAATCCTTTACTACACGCTTCATGGCCCAGGACACCATGATCTAAAGACGTCATCCTAACCGTCCGAAGACAACATTCATGGTCCAACCAGAATTTGCATCATGTCTAAATTTACGCACAATATATGCTTGTATTACTTATTTGCAGGTAAACCGGCAAGCAATAGCCGTCCCGGCAGGAGCATTTTCGCTCTAGTGCCCGCAGCCACATCAGACCTAACTACTCTCGTAAGCCTTTCATGCACCTTGACCGAAACATTGCGTCCGTTCTTGGAAAGTACTTGTCGGCATACTCCGCCGACGGATCCTAAACTACATATGACCTGATTCTTGTAAAACCATGGATATGTAGGCAACTCAGAAGACAGAGCGCGGCCTATCTTCTTCAAACCATTTCGCTCGGTCAAAATTTGGCCATCATATTTTTCCCCGACAACTCTTTCATCCTTTCTGGGTAAAGAGGGGCAGATTTTGATACCAGAATTTTCCCTATATATATTTCATATGCAGAGTACCTTCAAAATAGCATATGTATGCATACATAAGCATATCCAATTGTTTCCTTATTTTTCCTTAATTTTAAAAGACTTTTAAATCAATTTATTTCCCTATTTTATCCATAAAAATCCAATAATTATTTCTAAATTATCATTTTGGTGATTCATTTGTTGAACTTTTATGTTTTTGCCAAAATGTGGCTAAGGTAATTTTTACATGTATTTACAATTTCATTTAGTATTTTTAAAGCTAATTGCACATAATTGTAATATTAGCCACTTTTAGGTTTAAATTGGTCTCATGTTTCTAAAATGGGATCTAATATTTTTAAACTGTTAATTATACATTATACATCATTTTAGTACCTTTAATTGATTTATAGAATTTTTTAATTATTTTTTATAAATCAAATAGGGAAAACTGGCTATTTAAATGTTAGCCCAATTTCATTTTGATTATAGCCTAAATTTGACCCAAATTTGAATCCCAATTACCCCGGCCCAATTTCTATTAATCCTTGACCCAATTCCAATTTAATACGACCGAAACCCATTTTCATAACCCGCCCATTCGCTCGTTTTAATCCAGGCCGTTGATCATTCAGATCAACGACCAATAACCACCCTTACATTAATTAATTCTAAACGACCCCCTAAACCCTATCATTTCTCACCATACGTCGCCTCTAAATCCCTCCTCTCTCAAGCACTCTCTGCAACACCCCAAAAACCTTAGCCGCCGCCACCCTAATCTACCCTAATCCATGGCTTTCCAGGGTCATCTAAGACTTGTATCAGCCTTTCATGGCTTCTACGTGTTTGGTTCTGTGGTCTCATGACCAGACTTTGAAGGGGCTTGGTCCAGTATTTGCTCGATGAACTTTCTCCGGTCATCTCTGACCTTTCTTCGGCCAGCCATGGCCATTCGAGTCTGACCTTTGACTCTCCTGTTTAGATCGGTAACTTTTAAGGCCTTTCTCGTTTCTTTTGGGTTCTTCTGAAACCCTAATCTCTAAGAACTTTTCGACTTCTTTTAGATTTACCTTAGATCCAAGCTTGCCATGAGTTTTTAAACACCTTCTCGAAGCTTCTTTAATTTTGCTTTCAAAAAAGACTCTTCATCTTTTTCAGATTAGGGTTTTCTTGCAAGTTATTCCTTTTGAAATCTTTTCTCTGATTTTAATGTGTCTATGATTCTACTATGTTTTTTCATGTTATTCTCCTATATGAGTTAGCATATTGAAAACCCTAGTTACTTCAAGTTCATTTGAGTTTCTGAGACTATTTGCTAGTATCTGTTTATCATCTTTAAACTCGATTGATGTTGAAAACCCTAGTTTCTTTTGGGTTCATTCGAGTTTCTGAAGTTGTTTGCTAAGTATTTGTTTGATTTACTTGTTTATCATCTTTAAACTCGACTGATGTTGAAAACCCTAATTTCTTTTGGGTTTATTCGAGTTTCTAAAAATTTTTGCTAGTATCTGTTCGATTTATTTATTTATCATCTTTAAAGTTTGACTATTGTTAAAGAAACCTATGTCTTTGGGTTTGAAACTATTCGTTTGAATAGGTGACTCGATTTGAAGATCCTCTATTTCAGAATCTCTTTTCTTTATGGGATTCCTCTGATTCTGGTTTTTTTATACTATCTTAAAAACTCGACTATGCTTGAAACCCTAACTTTTCAGAAGGGTTTTCTCATCTACTACTACAAGACCCTTTGCATGCTTCTGATACTCTATTTTGCTTCACTATTGATTCAATATTACTTGACTTACTGGACTATCATGCTTCGAATGTTTGCTATCTACTGACTTTGTGCTACTATTACATGTTGTTTCTTTTGCCAATAGTTTGACCTCACATGTCTATTGTTTGTGCACTCTATTTATATGCTAAGGTTCCTTCTTTGATTGATCTTCAATCTTGGGGACTGATTCCAATCTTTTCTTTTGTGAACTCTAATTTCACTCGCCTGTTAAAGTTAATTGATTCATGTCCTTATTTTACCTTGCTGAATCTGTTTCCCAAAATAAGTATTTCTGTACTTAGACTCAATTGTTTACTTAATGATTTACTACTTCTATTTTGGTAATAATCAGTCTGCCTACAAACTGATTTTCTTTCCTTATTCTAAATCTGTTAGCCCCGTTAAACAAGCAATTCCTCAATTAAAGGGGAATCAATTGGTTGATTGATTCTGAATATTGACTGCTTCCATATTTGTATTGAATTTTACTTATTGCCTTATTTCTCACATGTTTCTAAAAGGCTATAACTACCCTGCACCTCTCTTCTTTAAAAGACACGGACACAAGGAATAAAAATTCTTGAGTTCAGACAAACACTCACTAAAATCTCTCTCTTTTCTCTGTTGCTACTTGTATTGCTGCCTTACCTAGCCGGCTGAAATCCAAGGCTAGTCTGTGGGAAGTTTGCTTACTTTTTATCGGCATTTGCATCTTTACTGGTATGTTCTAACTAATTTTTAGCATCAACAACAACATGTTTTTTTACTATTTCCTTTACCCTTATTTGTTTACTGTTTGTATTTAATCAAGTTCCATTATTAAGTATGCTGTAATCTGCCCTTTCTATTCTGAATTAATGCTTTCTTGTGAATTTTGTCAGTCACTTATTATGGCTTATGAATCCCAAACCCCTATCCCCAATGTGTTTGGTATCTGTGGTTGGTTTGGGGCATGACAACATTGGACATTGCTGTGCATGACCCAAATCTGATCCCCCTGGGATCATAACCTCCATATCCCTTCTATATGTTGTGTGTTCTGGTTGGTTTATAGGCATGCCAACACCATCTATTGCTGTGCATGCCCAAATCTGATCGTTGCCTAAGGATATATTCTCTTTGCAATGTATTCCCAAACCCCTGACCTCCATTGTATGAAAATTATTAACTTTGTGATTTACTACTACTATTTTCCCATCATCCCTTACCCCTTCCTTTATCTCCTCAATTTTTTTAAATATCTATTCCTGCACTTCCACCATATTCTTAGACTTAAGTTTTGCCCCTCTTGTGTGAGCCTTGCTTTGGGACCCATGAGCTCCCTCTGAACTTGGGCACATAAGCCCTTCCACATTGCACTCATCTCTATCTAGTTCTGTGAACCTGGGTGTAAGCACTGCCCGGGGTCCTTTGAGACCTTTAGGGAACTTTGACTCAGCTAGGTCTGAGAAAGGCTTTGAATCAAATGGCATCTTAAGGCGGTTTATTCCATAACTCAGGGAGGAAGCCAAGAATAAGGCTTCCTCTGGTTGTAACCTCTTATTTTACATTTTTTATGTAATTCAGCAAGTGGTGTCTAATAATTTGTAATAAACACTCGGGGTTGGCTAGTGGAAAAGGGATGGGTGATTATGCATGCTCAAGGGTAGAAAATATGCTTATAGGATTTATGTTCTGAATGGTTCAATTCTGCATTTAGACACCATGTCTATATGATTTATTTCAAATTCTGCATGTTGAACTTCATATCTAGATAACCTGCCTATAGGACTTATAAAAATTCTGCACGTTTGTTACCACTTAGATATCATGCCTATAGGGGTTAAAGTCATTCAACTAGAAATCATGCCTATAGGAATTCCCAAGTAAAAATCCTGCCTATTCCTATTTTTCAACTAGATATAATTTCTATAGGGATTAAGTCATTCAACTAGATATCATGTCTATAAGGATTAAATCAGCAACTAGATATCAAGCATGTAGGGGTAAAAGTCATTCAATTAGATATCATGCCTATAGGGGTTAAAATCAGCAATATTAGATATCGTTTCCGTAGGGATCAAAATCAGTAATAGTAGATACCATCGTCTATATGATCTAAAACTAGTCTAATTTGAAATCAGTCTATTCTGGACCAGTTTTAAGTAACCTAATCTCCTTATTTAACGCGGTTTAGCAAGCATACCTATAGGATCTCAAACCGTTCATTTTTTAAGTGGTTACTGCTTTGCCACATTCTGAATCAGTGATAGACGCCATGTTCATAAGAGCTCACCTAAACACTTAGGCAACCCTTAGGTAATAACAACAATAAAACTGAACTCGCCTCTATTAATTGGTAATTGCTACAACCAGCAGGCAGTCCTGATTCGGGCTTCCTAACTGAGTCATGTAATAGACCAGGTCTTCCTCAACAATTAAAACTCCTTGCCTTAGTATTTTATAGATTCAGACCTTGATTGTTGTTTAAGTTATGCTATCTGATTGCTTTGTTTGAGTAGGTATATATGAGCCTTCAGTTTTTTATGTGCTTCCCCTTTTAATGTGCAATCCTATGTGTTTTGTATGATGCCTTAGATTTTTCACCTTTGAAACTTCAAAGTCAGCCTAATATCCCTCCCTTTTAGGAATAGTATTCCTAAGTGCCTTCGGGACTGATAGGAATGGATAGGTAATAACATGCAATAATGGTCGAGACCAATCCGCGCTTTAGTAGCTTAACAGGGTGGGAAGGGTAGATATGGATATGATGACCAGTGCGCTAATACCACGTGTATCCCCTCTTTTGAGGAGTGATTATCGGGTATTGCATTGATGTGATCCATATTACAAATAATCCTAGGACTTCCCCCTCCTCTTTCCTTTTCTTTAAATATTATAATAACTTTTTGTCAAAAATCAGCCTTTTAATAATTGCTCTTTCAAACTTTGCTGTACTTTCAAACATTTGTGTATTAAAATCCCCTCTTATTTGAGCCTTATCTGTTTACATGTTAATTGCATCAAATTCATAAAGAACTGTCTGGCCGGGAACCACACTAGTGGATCTTGAGGGATACTTAACACCTCCCCCTTAGGTTAATTTTAAGCCCTTACCCTATCTCTGGTTATCAAGAAAACTTCGAAATGAACCTTGTAGGTGTCCTAATGCACCATAAATTATTAGGTGGCGACTCTTCAAATGCAAAAACCAGCTCCCAAAAGGAACGAGTTGTCCTATACCCAAAATGTCATTAACCCGATTCTCCCGATGCAAAGAGGAAAAAAGGGGCCGCGACATTTGATAGATCTTAAATACTCTTGCCTTATGTTTTGATGATCTAACAAACTTACTGTTAAGAACCAGATAGGGAACCTGACCTACTTGGATTGCTGATTGCTTTAACGGATTCCAGCTAAAGGTGAAATGCTACAGCTTCAGAGAGCTAGGAACCAACACAAGGACCTGATACTCTTGTGGTTTCCTCATAGCAGTAAAACGTCAATTGGACACAGCTGGAAATGAACTGAATGACAACACTATTTTTGTTGCACTGCACTGCACTGTCCGCCCACTCATTCTCTAACCAAACAAAGTACCCACATCATTTCAAGTGATGTGATCAATATGTACCCACAACGAGCTTTATACAAAACATGACTGGAAGGATTCTATTTCTCATTCAAGTCTTTTGAAAAAATAGAAATATCAATCCTCACAAGCTTGAAGAACAAGGTTGAACGCAACTACAGACCAATTCCTAAAAGATAGTCTGTTGTCATCCTAGTTGAGTTGTAACCTTGTTATTGTACTTATTGTATCTCTTAAACTGCTTACCTCGAAGCATTTGATTAGGAATCCTCTTGTAAAACCGTAAACTCCTTGAGTTTATGTTGTGACTAGATTTAGTCATAAGGAAAAGTCTTTGTAATCGTAAAGTTACAAAGTGGCTTGTGGTGATAACATCACAAGTTAGAAAAAGCCTTTATATCTAGGATAGTCACAAAGTGGCTTGTGGTAAAGGTACCACAAGTTAGTTGAGTAAACCCTTTGCAATAGGAAGTATTGTAAAGTGGCTTTTAATAGGTAGATTATAAGTTAGTGAAGTTAAAAGCCTACAGGTGTAGGTCGTGGTTTTTTGATCCCCTTGCGACAAATTTTTCCACGTAGAAAATCTCTTGCCTTCTTTACATTCAGTCTTTACTACATTCTACGTATCATCTCATAGAGGACCATGTACTCTATAGTTTGGTGGACTCATATAAGCTAACAATTGGTATCAGAGTAGGTTCCTCCTATCAGGCTAACACCTAGGGAAGGATCCTCATGGCGGCTCCACTAATTTTTGAAGAAGGTAAATCCATATACCAACCCCCCAAGTTTGATGGAAAATGCAATTGGTGGTGGAAAGCTAGAATGCACGATTTCATCATGGCTGAGGATTGTGAACTATGGGATATCATTTGCGATGGTCCTTATATTCCAATCAAGGTACTAGATGAATTTCCATTTTCAATGGAAAAAACCAGCAAAGAATACACTAAAGCAGACAAGAAAGCTGTGGAGAAGAATTTTCGTGCCAAGAAAATTCTTGTATGTGGAATGGGACCTAAAGAGTACGATTGAATCTCTACCTGTGACACTGCAAAGGAAATATGGGAGACTTTGTAAATAGGTCATGAGGGAACTACAGAAGCAAAACAGTATGAAGATAAACCTAATACTGGTGATAGTTCCATGATGGCAGTTGAAGGCGAGGAGATTGGATATACTCAACTTTTGCTTTGATGGCTCAATCAGATAATGATGAAGACAATGGAAACAAAGAGGTGAACTTCAGGGATGTTCAGAGAAATCTGAAATCCTATTCTCCAAAATAACTCATGTGTTTAGCTAATGTTTTAATCACTGCCTTTTGTAGTCTTGCGGAGGATATGGATTCCTTGATCTTAGAACTAGAAGAATCTGAATATACTAGAGAAGACTTAGTGGCTGCAGTTACTGACCATAAGAAAACCATTGAAATCCTTAAAAAAGAAAAGAGTGATCTGTTGGCAGAAATTACAGACCAAAAGGAAACAATAGTAAGACCATCGACTAAGTCAAAACCTGAATGTTCTGAAAGAGGAAATGAGATAGCGAGTGAGGAATACCTTAGGATTGAAGATGAGGTGAAAGCTATGAGATTTAGGATGTTTGCTAAAACTGAGAAAAACGAGCTCTTCCAAACCAATCTAGAAAGAGTAATGCATGATCTTGAAAGGTATCTAAAGTGGACCTGGTCCTTAGAAGCTACCACTGCCTTGCTTAATAATGATATTGAAATTTCTTAGGATAGAATTTGACAATGTCAAATTTGATGAATTCTGTAATGAAAATTGGCATCACTCACAACTTCTCAACTCCTAGAACTCCCCATCAAAATGGAGTAGCAGAAAGGAAGAACAGAACTCTGGAAGAAATAGCAAGAACAATGCTGATTGACAGTGGAATTGTAAAGAATTTTAGGGCTGAAGCTGTCAATATTGCCTGCTATTTAGTGAACAAGTGCATGATTAGATCACTTCTGAATAAGACCCCGTATGAATTGTTGAATGGAAGAAAAGCAAAGTTGACTCATCTAAGAACATTTAGATGCAAATTCTATGTTCTCAACAATGGAAATGATCAGCTTGGTAAATTCGATGCCAAGAGTGATGAAGGAATATTTCTTGGGTAATATATAACAAGCAGGCTCAATGTGTTGAGGAGAGTTTCCATGTTATCTTTGATGAATCCTATCCATCATTTGAGAAGAGTGCTGAGGAAGATCAAGATGGAGAACCCTTACTCGTTCCTGGTGAAGTCATTAACATGACAAACAGAAAGGCAGATATGATGAGTCAAGTAAAGGAGCCAAATGAAGACAATGCCGGCTCATCATTAACATAACCAAGAACCTCAATTACAACCACAGAAGCTGAAGAAAGGGTGGTTAATGCAGTTTAGGGAACTCCACTAGCACCTGAAAGAAGGATAGAGGAAAATCAGTCAAACATACCTTCCTCCTCTCATAATGAACCTCGAGCGTCTAACTGGAGACACCAAAGCTCTCACCATATAGACAACATCATCACTCCTCTAGATTCTGGAGTACAAACCAAGTCAAGAGCCAGAAATGCACTTGCCTTCTCAGCCTTTCTTTACCAGATAGAACCCAAAAATATCAAGGAAGCCTTGAAAGATGTAGATTGGATTACAACCATGCAAGACGAGTTGCATCAGTTTGAGAGAAATAATGTGTGGCACTTGGTACCTAGACCCCTAGATAGAACCATTATAGGAACCAGGTGGGTATTCAGAAACAAGCTCGATGAATATGGAATTACCACAAGGAACAAGGCCAGGCTAGTGGTCCATGGATACAATCAAGAGGAAGGGATTGACTATGATGAAACATTTGCTCCAGTGGCTCGCATGGAAGCTATCAGAATTCTAATCGCTTTTGCATCTCATATGGAATTCACCCTGTTCCAAATGGATGTCAAGAGTGAATTTTTGAATGGACTCCTTAAGGAAGAAGTCTATGTGAAGCAACTCCAGGGTTTGAATGTCATGAGCACCCTGAATATGTGTTCAAACTGGACAAAGCTATGTATGGGCTAAAGCAGGCTCCTCGAGCTTAGTATGAAAGACTATCAAAGTTCCTCTTAGAAAATGGTTTTAAAAGAGGGGAAATTGACAATAGTCTTTTCTTAAAGAAACGAGGAAGGAACCTGCTCATTGTTCAGGTTTATGTCGATGATATCATTTTTGGAGCAACATCTGACTCTCTATGTGAAGAATTTGCAAAACTTATAGGAAGTGAATTTGAAATCAGCATGATGGGAGAATTAAACTTCTTCTTGGGTCTTCAAGTAAAACAGTCCCCAAAGGGTACTTCCATTTGTCAGCAAAAATACATCAGGGAACTTTTGAAGAGGTTTGACATGGAAACATCAAAGGTGATAGACACTCCCATTGCAATTGCCACTCGACTGGACATGGATAAAACTGGATCTCCTATGAATCAAACAATGTATAGAGGCATCATTGGGCCTCTCCTCTATCTCACTTCCAGTCGACTTGATATTGTTTTTAGCATGGGGTTGTGTGAAAGGTTTTAATCAAATCCCAAGGAATCTCACTTAAAGGCTGCCAAAAGAATACTGAGATATCTCAAAGGAACGCAGGACCTGGTGCTGTATTATCCATTAGGTGACAGTTTTAATCTGATTGGGTATGCTGATGCAGACTATGCATGTTATCTTATGGATCGAAAAAACACTTCTGGAATGGCTCACTTCTTAGGTTCATGTCTTATCTCTTGGGGTACAAGGAAGCAAAATTCAGTGGCTCTTTCAACAGCTGAAGCTGAATATGTAGCTGCAGCATCCTGTTGTGCTCAACTTCTATGGATCAAGCAATAACTGGAGGATTTTGGGGTACTCACTGAGAGTGTACCCCTCCTATGTGACAACACTAGTGCACTCAACATGGCCAAGAATCCAGTGCAATATAAAAGGATAAAACATATTGATGTGAGGCATCATTTTTTGAGAGATAATGTGGAAAGGGTTGATATGTATGAAGTTCTGCAACACAGAAGATCAAATTGTAGAAATTTTCACCAAAGCACTTAGTAGGGAACAATTTGAAAGAAATAGAGTAAAGCTGGGACCGTTGAAGCCAAATTAAGAACCTGACTCCTCTTTGGCTGGCTCGTATCCTTAAGAAATAACTTGCTCAAAGTGTTTTCTGGCCTTGTCTAACTCACTTCAATACTATTGCAGGTAAACACGCATGATAAGCATAGAAGCAATAGATGGAGTGCATGACTGATAAAAGAGGATTTATTCTTTTCAAAAAAATAAGTAAGAACCAGGTTCTTGTACTAAAGGTTAGTAGCTTTGTGCATCCTTTTAATACACATCTAAAAAAGGTACAAAACACAACTTCCATGTCATCAACTTTTCAGATCCTGCTGTCACGTCCCTTCAATTCAAAACGTTCCAGTTTCCTCTGAAACATTGTAATTCTCCACGCCCAACCGCTATTTAAGAACTGGTGCCTATTCCTCTCCCTTCATAATTATCATCTTCTTTTAAAAATACTCTCTTATGCTCTTCTTCACCATAAGTCCTACTCTAGAATCACCCAAAAAGGGAAGGATCGCCACACCACTTCTTTCAATGGCTGAGAAAACTTCCAATCTCTCTGTCTCAGCTGTGATTACCACTGACCCATCTATGGAACCTCTAATTTTCACTGAGCCTTCATCACCCTCTACCACTCATGATGCTACAGTCACACCTTCCCTGTTTCCCAATCTCTTCAAAACTTTGAAACCCTTGAAACTACTGCTCCGTTCTCCCCATCGTCTGTTGTTCCTACCAGTCAAACCCTAAGTGGAGAACAAGGTCAAAATACTGAGTTCACAGAGAGTTCTGCCATCGTTGCCACCAATTCCATGGTTTTGGAAGCACCGGTTGAAGAAGAGAATGATGTCGTAACTGTATTTGTAGTATCCGCTGATGGGGTATTGCATGAATCCCAGAAATATGAGACACAAAATATGGACGAAGAAGGGGCCATAGTGGCTGTTAAAGGGGATACAGTAGGAGATACTACTGGGGCATCACATAAGGAACCTGATCCCTCTACGGAGGACCCAGGTCAGGTCTGTCATCCCTAGGACAGTACTGCTCCAGCAATCGATGCTGTGCCCCTGGAAATTCAAGCACCTGAAATGCGATCTAGTGATAAAGAAGACCTGGACAACGTGGCCCTTGATGTGTTCATAAATAAGCGAAGGGTTGTCTCCACCCCTGAGTCTGAAATCAAGCAACCTAC
Source organism: Nicotiana glauca (assembly GCA_026770625.1). Classification (NCBI taxonomy): domain Eukaryota; kingdom Viridiplantae; phylum Streptophyta; class Magnoliopsida; order Solanales; family Solanaceae; genus Nicotiana; species Nicotiana glauca. The sequence goes on from MU723524.1 coordinate 47,616, forward strand.
TACAAAGCTTCAAGTTAAAGTGGCCTACGACTATGCTCTCTAAAAGAGTAAGAAGAGTAGTAAGAAGAAAAGAAGAAAGTTGTTAAAGGATGGTGTACCTGTAAGTGATGAGCCTATTCTTGTAGTCGATATGGAAGAAGGAACTCCTGAGGAACATGGTTCTCTTGTTAGGCGGTCCTCGAAAAAGGCAGATCCTATTTCAATGGAGAAAGGGTCAATATCTAAGTCCAAGATAAAGGAGGTAGTGAGTGATGAGGATGTACTAGTGAAGTCCATGGGAAAAGGCAAAATCACTGTAGAAAAGCTTAGGAAACGCAAGTCTAAAACTATTGAAGAACCTAGTTATGTGAAGAAAATGAGAAGTGAAGTCAGCCTTGGCTTTGAGCGTCTGAGGCATCAAAAAGTCCTGCTGGGTCGTACGTTTGACCCTGCAATCTCCGAGATGGTCGGAATGCGCCAAATTCTTGAAATGGTCGAGTTTCAACAATGGGTGCATCTTTTTCACATTGATGCACCTAAAGTGTATGAGGATTCGCTAGTCTCTTTCCAATTGATACTGACCATGTCTGTGCTTTGGTTAATGGGGTAGACATCGTCTTTGATGTGTAATTACTTGGAGAGATTTTGAAAGTTCCTACAGTTGGGGTATCGAGTGTACGAGATGTTTGTCAGTATAACTTTAGAAATGCAGTGGTGAAAGACAATGCTAATCAGAAAGGGACCAGATCCATAAGAAAGCACTACTCTCTTTCTACCAGCTGCTGTTTGAGTTGGTTAACAAAGTCCTATTACCTCGAGCAGAAAGAAGGTCCGTGACTTCCAAGTTTGACCTATTCCTAATGGAGCAACTGGACGGTATCAATCTTGTGAGTCTTCCTGCCTTAATGATTGAACACATGCAGAAGGTTGCCACTTTCAAGGACGGTAATAATGGGCTTCCCTATGGATTCTTTCTTACTCCACTGTTCAAATTCTTTAAGGTTCCACTAGGAATAGGTAAAGTGGGAAATTGAAAGCAGACATTCTCATACACAGCCTTGGAAGAGTACGAGTGTATGGAAAAGTATTGGGTGGGGGGGGTAAGGAAGTACATCAACTGTTTCTCAGCTCATCAATGCCCAGAACTCTATAGCAGAGGAAATTCATCGGTTGAAGGCCACAAATGCTATCCTGGAAGGTCAGCGAGTCCGAGGGGTTCCCATGTCTAATGATGAAGTGGTTCATTTTACACAGGAAAATGCTGATCTCAGGGCGCAAGTTTAGAACCTGAAGGCTGAACTGCTGAATAAGCAAAAGTTGGGAAATGCCCGAATAGACCTCGTTCTCCAGACACCTGCTGCAGCTACCAAGTCTTTTTCTCCTAGTGCCCCCTAAGAACCCCTTCAGTGACCAGTTTTCTGGATATGTTTCTTCTATTTTCTCTGTTCTTTGTTGATGTTTGGTGGATGTTTTTTCTTTTCTTTTTGATGGTTGGGATGTACTGTCGATGCCCTCTTTTTCTAAAGGAGAAATCGGGTTTACAATATTTGGGCGGACAACTCTATTCCTTTTGGGAATTTGGGTTTTGAGATTTAGAAGAGTCGCCACCTAATGATTAAGTGCATTAGGACCCTAAGAAATTAAAAGAAAGGAAGGACCAGAGAATGGGTAAGGGCTTGAAATTATCTCGGGGGGAAGGTGTTAGGCACCCCCCAAGCTCCACTAGTGTGGTTCCCGGCCATGCTACAATTGTGAATTTAAGTACAAGTAACAAATAAGAAAATAAGGGTTTCAAATATGAGGGATTGTCACATTATAGCTGCAGATAAGTTAAAGTTTGAAGAAACAAAAAGGGCTCAAATTTTAAGGAAACAACTTGAAAATTCTGAAAAGTGATAAAATAAACAAATAAAGGCAAGGGGGTCCTAGGTTTAAAAATAATATGGATCACATCAATACAATACCCAGTAATAATTCCTCAAAAGAGGGGCTACACGTGGTATTAGCGAACCGCTCATCATATCCATATCTACCCTTTCCCACCCCATTAATGTATTAAACGCAGAATGGTTTCGTTACTTATTGCATGCTATTACCCGCCCCAATCCTATCAGTCTCGGAGGCAGTGAGACTATTGATACTAAAGGGAGGGGAGTTGGGGCTTTTCAGAGTTTCAAAAGGACAAACACAAGGTGAGAAACAAAATACATAATCAAATAGGGGAGAAACAAACAGCAGTTAAGGCTTAAACATGCCTCCTCACACAAAGGCAAATATGTAGCATGACTTCAAATATTGGTTATGGTCTGAATGAAATTTTAAATCATTAGGACAAGCTGATTTATCGCATATTTCTCAGATGAGGAGTCCAAATTAGCCTTGTCTGGATGTAGTTTATCAAGAACTGATACACTAGATTAATTACCTAATGGTTTGCCTAAGTGAGACCAATAGGCATGATATCTAACAGAGCATATTGATTTTAAGGAAAGGCTTGCTGGTTTTATAAACAAAGATATGCAGATTTTAAACGACCTTATGACTGGTTTTAGATGTATAGATGAAATAGATGAGGCTGATTCGATTGATTATTCCTATAGGCACGTTGTCTGAGCGTTATTGGGTTTAAACGATTACATAAATGCAAGAGTCCTATAGGCATGGTATCTAGAATGAAGTTGATTATTATTAGCCTTATGATTATTTGCTTAATGACATGTATATGCAGAAGTACAGAAAAACCTAAGATCATGATTCCTATATGCAGCAAATGCAGAAGTACAGGAACTTGACATGATTTCTAAGATGAGAAATGTAGAAGTAAACAGCCTATAGGCATGATTTGTAAGATGCAGAAGTAAATAACCTATAGGCATGATTTCTAAGATGCAAAGTGTAGAAATTATAAATAACCTATAGGCATGATTTTCTACCACTTTCATACATTCATCCCATCCCTTTTTCAACTAACACACCCAGTAGTCATTACAAATTATTACAGTCCGGAATAAAAAAAAGAAAAAAGTAATAAAATAACATCAGAAGTTCCAGCTACATCCAAACAGCCTAATTCGGACTCAAAGTATGTTCAATAGCTCCAACCACCTCCGCTGCCTCAAGTTCAACTCTTTCTGCTTGAACAAGTATTGTAGACTCTTGTGATCAGTGTATACCTCACACGTCACACCATATAAGTAATGCCTCCAAATCTTCAAATCATGAACAATGGCTGCCAACTCTAGATCATGGACTGGGTAATTCTTCTCGTGAATCTTGAACTGCCTCAAAGCATAAGCAATGACCCTGCCATCCTGCATCAATACTGCGTCAAGCCCAATACAGGAAGCATCACAATAAACTGTGTAAGGCCCTAAACCTGTGGGCAAAACCAATATCAGTGTCGTAGTCAGAGCTGTCTTGAGCTTCTGAAAGCTCTCCTCGCACTCGTCTGACCACCTGAACTGGGCATCCTTCTGGGTCAACCTGGTCATCGGGGCTGCTATAGATGAAAACCCATTCACAAACCGACGATAATATCCTGCTAATCCTAAGAAACTCCGAATCTCAGTTGGTGAAGCTGGGTGAGGCCAATTCTTGACTGTGCCAATCTTCTTTGGGTCTACCTGAATGCCCTCTGCTGATACTACATGACCTAGAAATGCAACTGAACTCAACCAGAACTCGCACTTCGAGAACTTGGCATACAACTGACTATCCTTCAGAGTCTGAAGAACCACTCTAAGATGCTGCTCATGCTCCTCCTGACTGTGGGAATACACAAGAATATCATCAATGAAGACTATCACGAACAAGTCTAAATAAGGCCTGAACACTCGGTTCACAACTCCATAAATACTGCTGGGGCATTGGTCAACCCAAATGACATGACCAAAAACTCATAATGCCCGTACCGAGTGCGAAATGCTATCATAGGGACATCAGACACCCTAATCCTCAGCTGATGATAGCCCGATCTCAAATCTATCTTTGAAAACACCCTCACACCCTACAACTGGTCAAACAAATCATCAATCCTCGGCAGTGGATACTTGTTCTTTATCGTCACCTTGTTCAACTACCGGTAGTCAAAGCAAATTCTCATCGATCCATCCTTTTTCTTCACAAATAGAACTGGCGCACCCCAAGGAGAAATACTAGGCCTGATGAAACCCTTCTCAAGCAAATCTTGCAACTAATCCTTTAACTCTTTCAGCTCTGGCGGGGCCATACGATATGGCAGGATAGAAATGGGCTGCGTGCCTGGAGCCAGATCAATATAAAAATCAATATCCCTGTCGGGCGGCATACCCGGCAGGTCTAAAGGGAAAACCTCTGGGAACTCCCTAACAATAGGAACTGAGTCAATAGAAGGAACCTCTGTACTGGAATCACGAACATATGCCAAATAAGCTAAACACCCCTTCTCGACCATGCGTCGAGCCTTAACATATGAAATAACACTGCGGGTGGCATGTCCTAGGGTCCCTCTCCACTCCAATCGGGGCAATTCCGGTAAAACCAAGGTCACAGTCTTGGCGTGACAATCCAAGATCGCATGATACAGGGACAACCAATCTATCCCCAATATAACATCAAAATCAACCATGTCTAGAAGTAATAGATCAACACGGGTCTCAAGAACCTTAAACACTACTACACAAGAATGATGAACTCTATCGACCACTATAGAATCACCCACTGGCGTGGATACAAATACAGGAATACCCAAGGCATCACTAGGCATAGCCATGTAGGGAGAAAAATAAGATGACACATATGAATACGTAGACCCATGGTCAAATAGCACTGAAGCATCCCTGTCACAGACCAGAATAGTACCTGTAATAACAGCATCAGAAAACTCTACCTCTGGCCTGGCTGGCAAAGCATAACAACGGGGCTGGGCCCCACCTCCTTGAATCGCATCTCTAGGACGATCAACTACTGGCTCACCTCTGCCTCTGCCGGTCCGAGCTCCACCTCTACGGTCCCTACCTCCACCTCTATGATCCCTACCCCCGCCTCTAGCTGGCCGGGCAGGCTCTGGATCACATGGTGCCTGAATCATGGGGCGAAGACCCTACTGCTGAGAGCTGCCCGATGCTTGAGGGCAAAACCTAATAATATGACTGGGGTCACCACAACCATAACAAGATCTCGGCTGCTGCGACTGCTGGCCCTGTCGACCTGAATGTCCTCCCCTGAAGCTCTAAAGTGGGGGTGCACTGATAGGCTACTGATCTGAATAATACTGCTGAGAATTTCCGCTGCCTGGAGCTCCATGAGAAACCTGGAGCGCAGACTGAAAGGGCCTCGGTGCATGACCTCTGCCATAGGAATTCCTACCTCCAGATGAGGTACCACTAAATCTACCAGAATGACGAGGCCTCTTGTCCGACATCTGACCACCTCCCCGTGTGAGGGCCATCTCAACTCTGTGGTCTGTATTGGCCATCTCCTGAAAGGAAATATCACTACCAACTCCCATGGCCATCTGAAGACGGATCGGCTGAATCAATCCATCAGTGAATATCTGGACCCTCTCTCGCTCTGTAGGGAGTATCACAACTGCATGGCATGCCAAATCAACAAATATAGTCTCATACTGTGTAACTATCATAGAGCCCTGCTGGAGGCACTCAAACTGCCTACGAAGTGCCTCCCGCTGAGTGATTGGGAGAAACTTCTCCAAAAATAACTCTGCGAACTGATCCCATGTCAAAATTGGAGACCCTGCTGGTCTAGATCGGCAATAATCCCTCCACCAAGTCTTGGCAGATCCTGCAAGCAGGAAGGTACAAAAATCGACCCCGTTGGTCTCCACTATACCCATGGTCCTGAGAATCTCATGACAGCTGAATAGAAAATCCTTCGGATAATCTGATGAAGCACAGCTAAAAGTGGTGGTGAAAAGCTTGGAGAACCGATTAGGTCTCCACAAAGCATATGAAGACATAGCCGCTCCATTGCCGGACTGAGCTGTAATATCGGTCTGAGCTGCCACTGCTAGCTGAACCACTGGGACATGAGTCTGGGGAGCTACCTACTCCGGAGTACGCGTAGCAGGAGTCTGAACCCCTCCTCTAGCCTGAGAAGTGGTTGGTGCTACTGGCAGCAAACCCACTCTAGTGACACTATCCATAAAGCCTGCCAATCTGACTAGAGCATCCTGAAGATCTTGGGTGAACATGACCCCTCCTGGGACCTGAGCTAGGCCCACTAGAGCTGCTGGGGCTGGAACCTCCTTATCATAGTCAGTATGAGGCTCCACCTCTGGGACTGCTGCCCGGGGCTGAGCTCTGCCCCTGCCTCGGCCTCTGGCACGGCCTCGGTCTCTTCCCCTCACAGGAGCTGCTACTGGGGGCTCGAGCTGTTGCGCGGTAGAAGAAGAAGCACGTGTTCTCGCCATATGCGAAAGAACAGAGTAGAAAGACAATCAATATTTGAGAAACAGAATCGAACGACAAGAAAGAACAAAAGCGAAACTTTTCCTAACTCCGTAGCCTATGGGGGATAAATACAGACATCTCCATACCGATCCCTCAGACTCTACCAAGTTTGTCCGTGAGTAGCGAGACCTATGCAACCTAGTGGTCTGATACCAACTTGTCATGACCCAAATTTCCCATCATCGGGCATCGTGATGACGCCTACTAACGGAGCTAGGCCAGCCAAACATTTAAACATACTCTAACCAATCTCAACAATATAATATACTGGAAAACAATTAAATAAATGCGGAAGTCTTTAAGTTTAATAAAATGAAATCGATTGCGGAATTTAATAACACATCACTATCCAAAATCGGGTGTCACTAGCTCACGGGCTACTAAAGAGTACTGCATACAAGTCTGAATGAAAGAAAATACATGTGTCTGTCTTGGAACAATGAAAACAAACTCAAATAAAGGAAAGGGACTTCGGCCCGCGAACGCCAGCTAGGCTACATCGAGAGTCCCTGGACTGAAGATAGCTCCTAGATAAAAATCCTACTAATGCTGTCCGAAAGCTGCTCCTGGATCTGTGCACAAAGAAATGCACAGAGTGTAGCATCAGCACAACCGACCCCATGTGCTGGTAAGTGCCTGACCTAACCCCGGCGAAGTAGTGACAAGGCTAGACAGGACTACCAAATCAACCTGTACAATTCTATATACATACATATACAATAGAAAGAAAAGACGAACTAGGCAGTTAGAAGGAGGGGAACATGCTGTGGGGGAGTACAATCTGAATATAAGATTCATTAGCGTAATTAAGAGACAGGGCACAATAATAACTACCAAAGCATAAGAAAATTAATAGTTGTACGGCATCAACCTTCGTGTTTTTACTCTCATCCTCACCCAAAACAATCGAATAAAATGCACGGCATCACCCTTCGTGCTTTCCCTTACATAACTCTCATTTCATGGCACGGAATGACCCTTTGTGCAATATTAGTCAAATTAGAGCACGAAATGTCCCTTCGTGCATAAACAATCAAAACATAGCACGGAATGACCCTTCGTGCAAATATAATAAAAAATAGCACGGAATGACCCTTTGTGCAAAATATAATCAAAAATAGCACGGAATGACCCTTCGTGCAAATATAATAAAAAATAGCACAGAATGACCCTTCGTGCATTAACACTCTTCCTCACCCAAACAGCAATCACAACCAAACGGGCGAGAGAAAAATAGACAATAATAAGAAATGTTCTGGCAAGGGAATAACACAATTAACAACTAAATCCCGGCAAGGGAACAACATCATTAGCTTTCACATCCCGGCAAGGGAACAACATCATTAGCTTTCACATCCCGGCAAGGGAAAATATTCAGCATATTCAAACCATCCCGGCAAGGGATCAATCATAACTCCTTTCAATACTTTCATCTCTTACTCAGTGGTATTTATCATTCGAGCCAATGCTCCAAAGTATTAATATTTCATGATTTATCCTCAAACTTTTCACATTATGTAGTTATCATTAGTTAGCTTAGATGAGTTCCAAATTATCTTAAAAACAAGTACAAACAAGGACCCACGGTCATGCTAGACTCCGGTGTATAGATACTCGTCACCATGCCTATGCATCACATTCGATCAATTAGCAAATAGCAATTATAACACTCTAATCCTATTCCCTCAAGCCAAAGTTAGATCAAACACTTACCTCAAATGCTCCAAAAGTCCACTCAAGCCTCTAGAATAGCTTTACCCCTCAAATT
>MU723524.1:56281-71306 GCA_026770625.1 Nicotiana glauca
GAAAACATGATAAATGATGTTAAAGATTGAAGAAATTAAGTAAAAGTTGACTTACAAATGATTTAGAGAAGAGGGAGTTCGTGAAAAATCGCCAATGGGTGTTTGGGTTTTGAAAATATGAAAAATAAAGCTTCAAAATCGTCTAAGTATGAAATGCAGAGCCTCGGATGTCGCAATTGCGAACTGGGGTTCGCAATTGCGAACCCCAACCAAATGTGGGAAATGCAAAGCTGGACTCGCATTTGCGAATCCAAACTGGGCTGCCAACTTTCGCATTTGCGAACCAAAAGGTCACATTTGCGAAGGTTCACATCCGCATTTGCATACGGTCATTCGCATTTGCGAAGACTGGGTTCGTAGGCAATCATCGCATTTGCAATAATTTTCTTCGCATTTACGAAGATCACTGCCCACATGAAAGTTCGCATTTGCGATGAGAAGCTCGCAATTGCGAGTTCGCATTTGCAAACACTGGCTTCGCAAATGCGAAACCTGTAGAACTGATTGATACCAGATTTTTACAAATGAGAAAATGCAATCCGATGCCTATCCAAAACTCTCCCGAGCCCTCGGGGCTACAAACCAAATATGCACACAACCTCAAAAACATCCTACGGACTTACTCGTGTGATCAAATCGCCAAAATAATATCATTTACATAGAATCGAGCCTCAAAACACATGATTTTCATTTCAAACTTCTTAACTTTCAAACTTGGAACTCATAGTCCGAAACACGTCAAACGACGTCCTATTTCGACCAAACTTCACAGAAAGCGCTTAAATAATATATAAGACTTGTTCCGGGCATCGGAACCAAAATATGAGTCTGATATCATAGTCTTTTAATCAATTTTCATTTCCATTTTCCTTAATAATTTCAGAAAAACAATTTAATAGAAAAATTCTTTTACTCAGGTTCTAGACCTCAGATTTCGACTCCGGGCACATGCCCGAGTCCCATATTTTTCTATGGATCCTCCGGGACCTTCAAATCACGGATCCGGGTCTGTTTACCCAAAATGTTGATCAAAGTCAACCATATCAATATAAATATCAAAATTCTTCAAATATTTCACATAATTCACATATTTTAACATAAAAACTTTCTGGCTTCGCGCCTAGACTGTGCACGCAAATCGAGGTAACCAAAAGCGATGTTTCCAAGGCCTCGGAAGCACAGAAAAAGGGAGAAATACGGTGATGACCCTTTGGGTCATCACAGATCTTTAACGAATTTTGGGTCGTGATAACATGGTATCGGAGCACTAGGTTCAATTAGGTCTCACGAGTCATGAGCAAGTCTAGTAGAGTCTTGCGGATCAATACAGAGATGTGTGTACTTATCTTCGAGAGGCTACATGGCTTTTAGGATCACTTCCTTTCTTGATTCCTCATCGTGTGAATTGATCCTTTTGAGGCTTGAACGTTTATTTCTTTCCTATTCAATCTTATACGACGTGAAGTGCTTGTTACGGATTGGTAATCGAGGAATTGTCATGGTACATCAGATATGGTGCAGGATGTTTCTACCTGCTTATTTGATTGGGCTATTATCGTCTTCATTCGGAAGGTCGTCCTGTCGTTTGAGCTTAGAATTAGTATTACCTAAGGTTTTGAGATTTTTCATTGATTGTTGTAATGATTTGTGCATTGCTATCGCACAATGTTTGTGTAATGGTAGGATGCTTGTTTAGACGTCGAGGTAGTGAATGACTTGAAAGGAGGTTTTACGTAGTACATGATTTAGATATTTAATATTTTATTTCCGGTGGAGGAAAGGCAATCGGACGAGGAATGTTCAGATTTGGTTTGATGGAGTAATGAGGCTTGGTATTTTTGAGCGTGGTAGAGTTCTCAATTGTGATATGGTGTCATCATCTTTATTGAACGCGTTAAGGTTCACCGTGGTATGGCCTTCTTCAATTTGCCTCCGGGGCAGGGTATTGTGAAATGGTGCTTCCGATGTGGCTATCAGAGATAACAGAGTGTAGCAATTGCGGAGTCGAATTGGTACTTCTAGTATTGATGGCTTGAGAAAGATGATCTTCTAAGAGGTTTAGAGTTGGTAGAGGCTCATTTGCTCGGGTGTTAGGGAGATAGATTCCGATTTGGGGAAACAATTGGGAGATGAAGGACATTAAAGGATGTGGGAGTTGTTTTGTGTTGGTTGAATTGCTAGAAGGTCAAGTGTCAAAAGTGGAAGTCGAGGAGTTTCTTAAAAGAGTAGATTGAACCAAAGTGGGAGAGTGGCAGAGTAACATATGAGTTTCATAGTAGGATAGTCACACGTCTTGAGGAAAGTCAGGAGCCATTTTGAAAATTCTTGGTGGACAGCGACTAAGTCCACGAATTTTTATTTAGGTGCAACATGAATTCGAGTTTGGAATGCATTTTTGAACTTTTAGCTGATTCCAATGGGGAAGAAGGAACCTCGATAGGTATCATGGTTATGTAATTGTAGCTACAAGCTAAGTGGGAGAGCCCCACCATCTATGATTGGACTGCATGATTCTCTACTTGTGCGGTTTCTGGTTATCGGTGTATTGGTGGGTTATTACGACCAAACAAAAACATTAGTGGTAATTTGAGCAAAGGATTTGAGGAATATGTGCTATCTTTTACCTTATCGGTTCATGTTTAGGTTTTGGGAAGACTCAGAGTCTATGCTTCGTGTGGATATAATGTATAAGGAAAGGGATTCAGCCGCTTGGTTCTTGGAGAAGATGTTTATGTGCTAGCAGGGCCTTGGAGTGTGACTATATTCGGGAACAAGTCAGAGTGGGTGACTCTCAACAGTGGCCCTAGTAGGTTCAAAATTAAAGTTCGGTGCCTAAGGATTTCGAGTTCGTGGTATGGTTAAGTATCGAGCTTTTACAGTGGATTATGAAAAGGTCTTGGAGTGTTCTATGGTATCTTTGGTCTATAATGTAGCATTGGAGGAATGGGAGAAAATAACTTTGGAATTCATAATGGAATTATCAGAATGGCTGTACCAGTTGAAGATGCAGATGTGCGCACAAGAAGGGCATGAGATGATTCATGGGTTTTGAGACAATGTGGTCTTGTGACAAGGGATCACTCAGGATGAGTGTGGATTGAGTTTGTTATATTTTGAATGGAGCCATTGTTATTTAAAAGGAAAGTCCAGAGTAAATTAGAAGAAGTTGGTTGTGTTAGCAATGGTTGAATTGGCATGGCGGTGACAATGATCAGTTCCTTCGGCGTGTTAAGTTATGCAAGTGATTGGTGGCGCTATGTGTGCGGCTTGGCGGCCACTATAATTTGATTTATTTAGAGATATTAAATTATAATTGTCTGATAAGTGTAGACGGACACCGGAAGAGTATTTAGAGATATTCAATTATAATGGTTTGATAAGTGTAGATGGACCCCGGATGAGTTATGGTGGCTTAGACCCTACTTGAGGATTGTATTTTCTGCGATTATGGTAATTCAGTCGCAGGTTGCAATGGTTCTCCTAAAATGAGTTAGGTGAAAGGTTTCTAAATGATGAAGTGTGTATCCTATTAGTGGTTCAAGAGTTATGATGGAATTCTTATGTTCTCACGCATTGGTAGGATAGGTGCGGTGAGCGGCATAAAGTTTGAAAGTTGAGGATCGAGGTTGTAGTTTGGTATTGATAAGAATGTCATGAGCTCGGATGAGCAGGAAAGGTATCAGAGGTTTAGAGTAAGCTGGTATTGTCTTTAGCGTCACCTAAGGTTGGTGTCATATGTAAGAGGCTTTGTGTACTGATATGCGAATCCTTGATTTGCTTTACAACATTAGTATTGCCAGTGGTATGGATGTGCAGACTTGTTACCTGGTGTGGGAAGTCGTGGAAGCATGACCACAGGAAGATTGTATAAATGTGACATGTAGTCACTTGAATGATCGAATATTGGAACCAAGTATAGAGATTGTGGTAATATCGTTCATGTGACAATTTATTCCTGAAGGGCGCTCGGTTCATTTGGTTATGGACTGTGAAAATTTGTTTTAGATCGATAGTTGTTCTTGTATGTTATGGGAAGAAGGGTTATTGTGAATCACTGAAAGGTTACTGTCTAGTGCGGTACTATCAGAATCAGCTTGAGGTCTGTGGATGGATCTAAATGTGAACGTGGGCTCTATATCAGGTCGGATGTGTTCATTTCCACGTAGCGCTCCTTATGGAGGGATATTCGAACGTTGGAAGTTATTTCGTTGTCGGCTATTTCATGTAATAATATACTGTGTCGTGTGGCTGTGAAATGGCTTGATTAATTGCATATATATTGAGGTTCCACGTAGCGATGGTTTTATGTGAGCATGATGGCTCTTGAAATGCATATTATATATCGCACCTTAGTCGTGCTTGAGTTTCGTGGCGTATGGCACTATCCATCTCCCAGGATTTGTATTATGCACTTCGTGTGCTTGTGGTTGATATTCGATATTTCATAGGTATGAAAATTTTAGCTCGGTAAGTATTTCCTTTAAAGATTATTTTGTGTGGGTCGGGTGGCACGCCGCCCCTGGCACATTATGTGGATCGGGTGGCGCCCCTATGGGTATCATGTGTGGATTTGGTTGCACACCGCAACAGTGTGATGTTAAGTAACAGCTTCCTATATCTATTACTGTGTGTTTTGCTTCTCATATTCTAAGGAAGGTTCATAACATCTTTTTGGTTGTTTCAATTAGTTATGTGGGTTGAGTATTCCTTTCCATAGTTAGTTTCTTTATGTATCACATTCAAGTTTGTAGCTTGCTGGCACATTGTGGCATTATATGGGATTTTTTTGGCAGTGTTCGAGGTGGCTTATTGCTTGGGCAGCTTATACTAGGTGAGACGAGATTATTGGACCTGGGATCAGTGCAATCGGGTTTATATGAAGTATATTTAAGAGCAATTATCGTTGTGTGGTTCAAAATGAGGTGATGGTTTTATCAGGTGAATAGACTCCATGATTTGTTGACTCAGTAGTTGGTTATGAGTTTCGACGTATCTCTTCCGTCATGGCAGTATTGAAAGAGTTGGAACAAGTCTTATATATGTCATGAGGTGCATTATAAGCATCAGATTCGTAAAATTTCAGCTATTGTTATCCGAGGATGTTATTAAGGGTACGTGAGTTATGCAGTGCATAGTATGGATTCAGCAAAGGTATGAAATCATGTATTAGTGATCACATAGAGATTAATACGGTGTTTGTATGATGGAAGCAGGCCTGGCAGAGAATTTCGGATGTTGGAATTGAGCTCTAAGGCCTATTAGGCTAAGTAAAAGGAAAAATATTCAAATTAGCTCGAACAAATGTGCTTAATTGAGTTGTGATAGCATGGGTAGGTGCACGAGGTGTTAAACAGTGATTTCAAGCAACTCCCGAGCAGTTCTTAGTACGTTCGAGGATGAATGTATGTTTAAGTGGGAGAGAATGTAATGACCCGACTGGTCGTTTTGGATCTCTAGCGCATTGTTCGGTGGTTTTAGTCTATGAGCACTTCACTTCAGGTATTATGTCTTGTACACATGGTCGAAATTGAATTTCGGGAAGTTCAGAGTTGATTTGGAAAGAAAATTCTCATTTCAAAAGCTTTAAGTTGGAAGAATTGACTAAGGTTGGATTTTTGAGTAAACGGCCTCGAAATCGGGATTTGAAGATTACAACGTGTTCGTATGATTATTTTGGACTTGGGCGTATGTCCGAATCGGTTTTTGAATAACCCGGGAGCGTTTCGACGTCCATTGTGGAAGTTGGCATATTGGAAGAATTTTATAAATTTAGGTTGAAGTGCATTTCAATGTTATTGATGTCTGTTTGGGGTTACGATTCTAGAAATAGCTCTATATGGTAATTTTGGTATTGGGAGCGTGTCCGGAAGTGGATTTGGAGGTCCGTAGGTCATTTCGGGGTCATTTGGTGAAAGTTATAAATTTGAAGGTTTTTGAGAAGTTTGATAGGGAGTGGACTTTTTTATATTGGGGTTGAATTCCGATTCTGGAAGTTGGAGTAGGTCCGTAATATCGAATGTCACTTGTGTGCAAAATTTGATATCAATCGAACATGATTTGATGGGTTTCGGAATCGAATGTAGAAATTAGAATTTCTTAGTTTCATTAGACTCGAATTGGGGTGTGATTTGTGTTTTTAGTATTGTTTGATGGGATTTGAGGCCTTGACTAAGTCTTGATATGTTTTGAGACTTGTTGATATGTTCGTACGGGGTCCCGAGGGGCTCTGGTGAGTTTCAGGGTAGTTTTGGACCAGTTCTTGGCCGTTTTTAGCCGCTGGTTTTTTGCTACAGCAGTGTGCTATGCGAACGCGGAGAATCAGTCGCGATCACGATGAGTCTAATGGGAGAAATTGGCCAGTGATTGGCGGTCGCGGAAGTTCCATTTAAGAGTATATTCAATATGTACTTCTATTTGGGGGGGGGGGGTTACGTACCCACGAGGTGATGAGAGTCCGTACATAGCTATTACTTCTATTTATGTCCGGGTAGTTTTAGGTTTACACTATATTTTGTGGATACCGTTACTTGATTATATTTGTTAATTGTATCAAATGGAATTAAGTTGAGGATTTTTAAGGATTTAAAAGCTTCAAGTTGAATTGTCTTTATTTTGAAAAGAATCAAGAAAGGGTTATGAATTAATGATAAGTTTATATTTGACCGCGTCGCATGTATGATTCGTGAGCGGGGTAAATAGATGCATCTATGGTTCGCGTCGATCGACCCTCGACAATGCACAACTTAAATATTATGTTGGATTGGATCGTACGGCCTCGACATGATTTGCGCATGACTTAATTGATTATTTTGGAATTATTGACAATTGATGTGGCCTCATTGGCCAGAGATATAAATTGTTAAAAGATAAAAATAAATTTAGAAATCTCCTATAAACAAAAGAATTGTTTACCTGCTTCATGTTATTGAGTTTACAATCTCCTTATGAAATCCATAATTTATCATATTATCGATATATTATTGTTGCCATAGTAAGTATCAGAGTCGACCTCTCATCCCTACTTCTTCGAGGTTATATTGGATACTTACTGGGTACGTGTTATTTTCGTATTGATGTACATTTTATTGTACAGGCACATGTATGTCTAGTGGCCTTGTGGACACAGCGGTGTGGTTGATACGGGGACTTAGGTAAGCTGCATCTTATGAGACGATCCGCAGCCAGCAGAGTCTCCTTCAGATTACTTGTATTTTCTTTTCCATCCAAATTTATATTCCGGACAGTTATTGTATTGTATTTTAATTCCTAGTAAATGCTCATGCACTTGTGACACCGGGTTCTAGGATGATTATGGGATACTCAGTATTAAATTTGAAAATATTATTAATTATTCTGTAAAGTTCATCTTTTTACTAGTTAAATTGTAGGAAATTTATGATTTCAAAAATATTAAAATGGAAATTTAATTAACTAATTAGCGTTGGCTTGCCTGAAAGTGGTATCCGGCGCCTTTACGACCTTTAACGGATTTTGGGTCGTTACAATTCTTTGTCAAATCATGTCTTCAAACTAGCCATTACTGCTCCGTCTAAGTCACTCGACCTCGGCCCCGGCCCTTGTTGACTCTTTGGCTTCGTCCTTTTGTTGACTCTTCGATGTCGTCCTTTATTGGCTTTGTCGACCACAAACTTCGCCGCCTCTCGGACCATTTCGACAAGCGACGACTTGGGAACTCTTTCCCCTGTATTATCTTGGTCTAAATATTCTGAGGATAAATTTCGACTCAGACAGAAAGTGACCTAACTTTCAAATTATATTCAATACAGACCATTTCGGGTAAGGCCCGAAAAATTATGGCTCATTTCTCTCATAAGCTTTGGTGAGGTGATTGAGAGGGTAAACATTATTGATTGTAGTACTTTATTCTACTCGGTTATAATGACGCCTTTAAATGCAAGAGGACGTGAAGAATCAACTATTTCTTCAAGGGAAATTTTATTCTTCATTTTTCTCCTTTGGGTTTGTTTTTTTCCTCTTTAATGAGCTTTTTGTGAATAATAAACTTTGAAGAATTTCAACATTACAACATGATAAAATAGACAATAAAGCTTCTAATGCAGGTTGCAAATTGGTTTAAACAATTATCCCGGACATGCCTATAATTATATTCTAACCCTTCAGATTCTTTAAGCCAAGTTAAACAAGTATAGGAAATCTTCAAATATTTTAGCATATTAATTTTGGGGTACGCGTGTTACTCGTGTACCTTAACTTAATGAGTATATATTTTTTGTAAAAAATACTAAAATATTGTATTAAAACTTATATTTGAGTTATAAACTTAAATCAAACTTAAAATCTATTTCATAAGTCTTCACCGTCAATATGTACTTCAAATTAACTCCAATTTTATAAATAATTTACTTCAATTTTACAAGTTGTCATACTTCGCTTTGAACTTTCAATAAGATCACATAAACCATAATTATTTAAGACTTTTTTCTGATTTTTCGGAAAGCTAGCTATTTATTCTCAAGTTCATGCTAGATGACACAATTCTTTTCTTCTCGCAAGGAAAATACAAATGATATAGCTCATTATTTAATACTTTAAGAATTATTTCCAACATGTGTTGCAAAAAAATAAATCACTATTGCAAAGATAAAAGATAACATCTTTGAATATTGAATCAAATTTAATATCACTAATGCGAGATTCAAAGAACAATCGCAATATATAAATTGTTGATTATCAACGTCCAATATCACAATCTCTTTCACTAAAATCAACCACTGTGGATTTTTCACCTTAAGATAAATACATGAAATTTATATGAATAAGAACTCATGCAATAAAGTAAATATAATTACATTTAGCAAGATTTATATTCTTTTATGCGGCAACTTTGATAAGCTGAATCATTTAGGAATAAAATGAGACAACAAAACCCTTATATAGAGGTAATAATTGGTGCAAACTATTTGAGTCCATTGGTGATTGTCTGATTGATAAATCTTCCCTAAATATTAGGATTTCTTACTTAGTTCAATAAGGAATATTTAATAACTCAATTTTTAATTGATTGCAAAATCCCAAATACTAGGGAAGTAACTTAAATTACATTTTTGTCTTACATAAAAGCTTGTTTGGAGGGTAAAAAAGACGAATGATATTTCGTTAAGGGCCTTCGTATTTTTAATATAGTATATAGACATAGAAAGATAGAAAGAACACTGTAATAACAACTCAAAATATGCTTTCAACATATCCACAAAATTTCATAGTCATTTCAAGCCCAAAATTCCTTTGAATCATGCACACTGTTGGCTTTAACCAAAACTAAATAAACCTTAATACCAGGAAACTAAGAAGCAAGAGTTATAAAGAATTTCTATGAAAATCACATATAAGGCGGTAAGAAGTTGCTAATCTTAATTTTTCATTTTTTTTTTCTAAACAACAAGGATATTAACAATCTAAGCAACAATTCTCTACATAACATATGTACACCTACATTGTGATCTCTGTCCCTTGTGGCTAGGGGGTGGCAAAAGGGCGGATCGGGTCAAGAGCGGGTAATGTAAAAAACGAATAAATTATTCGACCCGGCCCATATTTAATACAGATAAAAAATAGATTAACGGGCGGATAATATAAATATCCATATTATCCATGATTTCTTGAATATGGAAAAATTCTTAGTCTCCTAAACTTGAGGAACCACTAATTTGACGCTTTACAAATATAAAATTAAACCCATTAGTTATCCATTGACTATTTATTTTATAAGTTGATAATGTGGTCTTATACTTATCCATACTGGACCGTTTTTAAAAAGTTCAATAATCCAGTCCCTTTTATAATAGATAATATGGGTGAATAATTATTTTCTTTAACCATTTTGCCACTACTACTTGCAATTGATAAATAGTTACTACTATTTGATAAAAACCCATTGAAAATGAATAATTATTTGAGATTAAACAACAACCCACTGGAAGTGGACATTAACAATTACATTTTACATGAATAGACAAGTAAAGAAGCACATGTATTAGATGGGCAATCCTCAATCAAAAATATATTACTTTCACCACCTAGAGAATAGGCACAAAAAAGCGGACGTCGTCAATATTCAAATGCTCATAACAATAATATATACGCATCATCTAACAAAATTGTCATATTCGCAGGTTTCTAAAGTGAAAAATGCAAGATAAAAAAAAAGACCTTGTAAGTGTTAGACTGATGTCGTCGTAAGAGAGTATTCACCTTTCAAGAATAATAACAAATAATAGAGCTTAATTTCAAAATTAGCAGTCATCTTATCCAAGTTTTCAGAAACGATTGTAAACCCTAGACAACAAGATTCCCAATTGAATCAGATGGCACATAACCGATACAAAGTTTAGCATCTCCATAAGCAATTTACACAGAACCCAACAGAATTATTTCAACTCGCTCTAATTTGCTTCAATCAATCTGCTAAAAGATACGAGAAGAACCCTCAACTTTGGTTATAGAATTTCTAGGAAGAAAAAGAGGAAACTTTTTTGTAGTGTGGGTAAAATATGAGAGACAAGTTTTAGCAAATATTATAGAGCATAGTTTTTCTGTAACGACCCGACTGGTCGTGTTGAGTACTAGCACTCCATTCAGCAGTCGGATGCCATGAGCAGCTTCATTTCAGGTATTATGACTTGTACACGTGGTCGAAATTAAATTTCGAGAAGTCCAGAGTTGATTTGGGAAGAGAATTCTCATTTCGGAAGTTTAAAGTTGAAAGAATGAACTAGGATTTGAATTTCAAGTAAACGACCTCGGAATCGGAATCTGAAGGTTCCACCAGGTTCGTATGATGATTTCGGACTTGGGCGTATGCCCGGTGCAAGTTTTGGATAACTCGGGAGTGTTTTGGCGTCTATTGTGGAAGTTAGCATATTAGAAGAAATTTTATAAGTTTGGCTTGGACTGCATTTCAATGTTATTGATGTCCGTTTGGGATTTTGAAATTGTGAATAGCTCTGTATAGTGATTCTGGAGTTGGGGGCGCGATCAGAAGTGAATTCGGAGGTCCGTAGACCATTTTGAAGCCATTTGGCTAAAGATAGAAATTTGAAGGTTTGAAGAGTTTGACCCGGGAGTTGACTTTTTGATATTGGGGTCGGAATCCAATTCCAAAAGTGGGAGCAGGTCCATAATGTCAATTATGACCTGTGTGTAAAATTTGAGGTCAATCGGACAGGATTTGATGGGTTTAAGCATCAGAAGTAGAAGTTGAAAAGTTCAAAGTTCATAAAGCTTGAATCGTGGTGTAATTCATAATTTTGGCGTTGTTTTTTATGATTTGAGGCCTTGAGCAAGTCCGTAATGTGTTTTGGGATTAGTTGGTATGTTTGGTTGGGGTCTCGAGGGCCTCGGGTGGATTCCGGGTGGTTAACGGATCAAAAAATGGAATTTTAGGAAGGCTGGGGTTGCTGGTTGCTGGTATTTCCGCTTCTGCGGAAATGGGACCCCATAAGCGACCCCGCAAAACCGAGAAGGGAGACCGCAGATGCGGATATTGTTGAGGAAGCTGGGACCGCAGATGCGGTCAGGGAGCCGCAAATATGGGACCGCACTTGCAGAAGGAAGGAGCGCAGAAGCGAAAGTGGATGTTGGGCCAGGAACCGCAGAAGCGGACTTTGTTCCGCAAAAGCAGTTGGTTGGGTAATTTGAGAAACCGTAGAAGCGGCCTGGAAATCCGAAAAAGCGAAACCGCATAGGCGGTTATATTTCCGCATATGCGGAAACCACTGAAGACAGTGGCCTTCATTTATTCGGGCTCAATGTCATTTTTGCTCATTTTCTCGCTTTATGGGGCGATTTTTGGAGAGCTTCACAGAGGGGTTTCTTCATCTATGTTAAGTTTCAGTGCGTTGGTTCAAGCCTTCGGAAGGATGTAGAATGCCGGTTGCGAGTCTTCGGAGCGAGGTGAGTCTCCTTTCTAATTCTGTGAGGGAGAAATTACCCCATAGGTGAGTTAAATTGATTATGTGCTCCTAGTCGTAGGGGCTACGTGCGCACGAGGTGACGAGAGTCTGTGCGTAGCTACTATTATGATATTGTCCGGGTAGTTTAGGACCCAAAGAGCATGTTATATATGGATTAATTGTGGGATCATTGATGGCTTAGGTTGCTTAAATCACATTAAATTAATAATTGGTTTTCTAAAAGACTTAAGCTTCGTTTTTCCCAAATTAATAGAGAGAAGTGACCTTTCCTGGATATTTGCTCCACGTTGACTTCCTGACTGTTTATCTGTCTGTATGTATTTATTTTGGAACGGGCCGAACACCTCGGCAGATTAATAGATGCATATACAGGCGCGCCGTCGACCCTTGGCAAGTGCACATTTATTTCTGGTGGATCAGGCCGTTGCCTCGGTATGATTTGCGCATGCCTGTGTTGCTGCCTGAACTTAATTAAGTTATTATTGCCCTTTTGTGNTGGCTCAAGTTCTATAAAGATGAATTTTACAAAGGTAATAACTGAGCAACAAGAGATGAAAAAGACATGTGGAAAGTGTCAGGTGGAGTTTTAAACTTCTAAAGGGTCAGGCTGAGGAACCACAGGCCGAGCAGTTGATTGAAAAAGTGAGTTTGCCCAAAGTGGGAGAGCAGTGGAGCTGCGTAAGGCTTGGTAATGAGAAAACTATGCACCTTAGGGGNAGAATATATTTGGATTATGTTTTAAAGAGAAATTCGGGAATTCTTTTCCTATGAAAGAATTACGTGTTTATTTTTTCCTCTATTTGGATTAGAATCATATGTATAAATAATAAATCTACGGTTTAATATGTGTGTTGAGGATGAATGATCATTAGACCATTAGAGTGTGTCAGAGTTGACCATCTCATTTCTACCCTTCGGGATTAGGCAGGATACTCACTTAGTACACGTTGATTACGTACTCATACTACACTTCTGTGCATTTTTGTTGCACAGGCATATATACACCTCTAGCAGCTTATTGGGTGTAGCAGCATGGATGATTTTGGGACTAGGTGAGCTGCATCATTGAGGCGACCGCAGCTAAAGTAGTTCCTTCCAATGTACTGTATTTACTTTTTACCCACTGTATTCCGGGCGGATGTTGTATTTAATTTCTCTTATCAGTAGTTGCTCATGTACTTGTGACACCGGATTTCTGGGATGGTTGTCAACGGATTAGTTCTAATCATTATTATTATTAAATTTGTATTCAAGATGTGAACTTTTATTTATAAAAATGGAAGGAAAAACCTTAGATTTTTTAGAAGTATTAAAAGAAGGATTTATTTGATGAGTTAGTTGGCTGGCTTGACAGAGGTGCCCGGGGCCACCGCGAACCTTAGTGGATTTTGGGTCATGACAATATGGTATCAAAGCACTAGGTTCCCGTCAGTCTCACGAGTCATGAGCAAGTCTAGTAGAGTCTCGCGGATCGATACGGAGACGTCTGTACTTGTCCTTGGGAGGCTGCAGGACTGTTAGGAGTGCTTCCCTTCTTGATTTCCTTATCGTGCGGTTTGATTCCTTTGAGGCTTATGCCCTTGATTCCTTGCCATTCAATCTTCCACGATGCGAGTGCTTGTTATAAATCGAAATTTGAAGGATTGTAATGGCACTACAAGTGTGGTGCGGGATGATTCACCCGGTATAGTTGATTGGACTATCATAGTCACATTATAGAGGGATATTCCATTGTTTTAGCTCCGTAACAGATCTTTTGAGAGCCTTGAGGCTAGGCACAGGTTGCCATGATGCTCAGGAGCGATTATTTCCGCAGTGTTGTTGTGATGGTAGGGTGTTTGCCCACGTGTCGGGGCAGTGAATAAATTGAAGGGAGGTTTACTCAGTGTGTGATCAAAGGGATTCAGTATTTTATCCCCGGCAGGGGAAGGTCAGCCGAACTAAGGATAGTTAGATGTGGACTAGTGGAAGTAATAAAACGTAGTAATGGCAAGTGTGAAGGAGTTCTCTTCTTTATTGGGGTGCGGGTGTCCTAATTGGACGTATTAAGTTTGATGATGTTGTAATCTGCTACGATTCGCTTTATGGCGGGATATTGTAAAATACTATTGAAGATGCAACCATCAGATATCGCGAGATGCGGTGGTTTAGGATTTAATCAATGTTTCAAATGTTGACGGTTCGATAAAGATGACCTTCAAAAGGGTTTAAGCCAGTAGCGATTTGTTGGCTCAAGTTCTATAAAGATGAATTTTACAAAGGTAATAACTGAGCAACAAGAGATGAAAAAGACATGTGGAAAGTGTCAGGTGGAGTTTTAAACTTCTAAAGGGTCAGGCTGAGGAACCACAGGCCGAGCAGTTGATTGAAAAAGTGAGTTTGCCCAAAGTGGGAGAGCAGTGGAGCTGCGTAAGGCTTGGTAATGAGAAAACTATGCACCTTAGGGGAGTCTGGAACGACTTGAGAATATTTGTGCTTTGGTATTGGCATTTTCGGATCTAAATTGAAGTGGGGATTTTAGCAACGGGCAATGGAAGTCGGTAGATTAATTCAAAGCATAGTGTTGTTATGCGGCAGGAGCTTGTATATGACGGAAAGGAGTTGCTTGAAGTGAAGAAATATGTAGCATGACCTTGAAGCGAAAGGATGTTGTCGCACATTTAATGGGTGTCCACGAGGGGTGAATGGACTCGTACAGCTGGAGAGTGAGCTTGAACTCAGGATGTGTTATTAATGTCGTAGTGATGGTACCCCATACAGCATCGTTGGAAGATGTCGAGGAGTGATTTCAACAGGTGGGGTATTTTAGTGAGCAGTTTAGCAGTCGCATGGTTGGCGAGGTTTCTGCGAAGAGTTCTAGTGGATATGCTGCACAGGGAAATGTTGTGTGAATAGTGTTAATGATTTAGAGTATCAAATTGAGTTTCTACGGTAAGATATCGAGAATGCGAGCGATTGTTGGTGCAATGGTGGATGATGATTCAGAATATGAGAGATGGGGATTTACATGAGAATTCCGAGAATTTACGGCAGATGATTGCGCAAGGTTATGTCAATAGAAATTAAGAATA